>JAMKCH010009457.1:0-78039 GCA_023653785.1 Ophioderma brevispina | reverse complement strand
CTGCCAAGATCGGAGCAAATCCGCGTTGTAATCCCCAGGATAGTCGTGCCCGACGACATGGTGCAACCCGTTGATGAAGCTGCGATTGACGCGGAACCAACGCTGGTAACCGACTTTAGCCCGTGACATTGATGAGCCTATAGGATCAGAAGGAGTTTTATCTGATGATCCCGCGCAAGACAGCCCACCGCGACAGAAAGGTGCCGAGTACATAGACGAGGCAGAAAATGACCCGAAGCGAGGACCGATGAATTGCAGGACCCTTCTAAGGACTATCTCGGATGGACGCAACATTTGACCCCGGTGCGTCGACACGTGTTCAGCGGTACCACGGCCGAGTGGACCGACCTTTGACCGCTGACCAAAAGACGCGTCCCCTGGACTATTTTGCGGAGTTTTCTCTCTTAATCTCTCCAGGAGATCGCAGACTGGAAAAACATCCGGTTGAGAGAAAAAAAGAGGGTGAGAAAGATGACATCGCCCGCCCGAAATCGCGAGGGGTTGGTATCCATCTGGTGGTGGGTCTTAATTCGCTGGAGAACGCCAGGATTATTGGTCGACCCTCCGGTTTACGAAACCCGTGATTTGCAATGCGGATGGGTAAAACGCGTTTTGACGTCCTGTCTGGTAGCATCTCTTGTGCTAATCCGACTACCGACCCAAAAAGAGAGGATTGCAGAAACTCAGGATAGAAAAAGAGTAAGTCCTCAATTACATCCGAAAGCATCCGCTGGATTGAGTCCAGTCGGCCTGGGGACAATGTTCAGCGAATTGCCAGCGAGAAGTATACTGCATCCGCAACTTCTCTCGATGAAGGCAGGGTGCCGTACAAGGGGCAGTACGGTTGGCTGACGACGAAACCATCACGCCAATGACGCCAAGCCTACCAGCCAGGGCTTCAGAATGACGCATTATGCGAATGGACACTGGATACATGTGCAACTTTACTGCGTATGCACCTTAAAACACGCGGCGGGGACGGAAAGTCGTGGATATAGCGCTCGACGTGACATCGGGAGTCACCACAACAAGTTCCATCAAATTTACTGCCGACAAGTGTACGGCCGATCTTATTAGCCCAGGAAACTGTTGGAGCGCGATGATACCTATCCAACCGGGGCCGTGAAAGAGAATTCAACGGGGAAAGCCGAATGGACTTCTCAAAAAAGGATATCCGCAAAAACCCCCGGAGCCGATGTCTCAAAGAACCGGGCTAAGACCCCGCGGGGTACTTTTTATGTTCGGCAAAATGGGCGCAACAACGTTCACGCTGTGGAAAGACAACAAGGTGGTGCCACTAGTTCCAACTGCGCATAACGGGTTACCGCGATGCAATGATCACGAGAAGAAGATCAGGCCGCGGCTTTCGGCCTCCCAAAGGTATAAGGAAGAGGCGCACATTATCGCCGCTCCGCCGTAATGTGAATACAACAAATACAGGAGCGGCGTTGACAAAGATAATCTGTTACGTGCATACAACTCCTGCTGGAGAAAGATTCAGCACTGGTGGAAGCAGGTTGCTTTACTTCTTGGTCGCTATCAGCCGGGTCAATGCATGGATTTGTTACAATAGTGTCCACAATGCGGCGGAACACCCGGCTGCTGATAAAATTGCTCGTTCATTCGAGGTTTATCCTTCAACGGCCCGAGGAGAAGCATGACGGTTTCGGCCGGCGGCCAGTTCCACACCTGATCGACCGTAGTAATGCCAAATGCCTCAACCAATTAGGGGCCGGGCAATGAGTGTTGATATGAGGAAGAGGCATCCGGCACCCTGTCGGAGAGCGACACTCGGAAAAGAACGACTGCTTCAGGAAGGGCGAAGGCGGACGAAGTTCGGGGGGGTCAGAACGTGCGGGGTGCATCTACTGTCGGGTTGGTAAGTGTTTTTGTTGTATTACCATCGATTCCTATTTGATCAGATTTTGCAGTTTGATTGAGCGACCACCTCGCGCTCCAAAACAGCGTGCATGCTGCGCAAGCATTTTGACCCGAAAGACGGACCCTAAGGAAGGTTGTGCGGAATGATAGGGCACCCTGCCTTGCTAACTTTGTCGCCTGACTTACTCGGACAAACGACATTGAACGTGCCCGCAGCGTTTTGCCGGAGAAAACACCGGACCAGTGCACCGCTGTAGTTCTAACATTGACTATAGGCCCGACGCAACAGTGTTGTGCGAGCGATTAGTGCACCACTGACTAATGACTTTTACCTGTAAGATCGCTTTTAAATGTTAAACCAGATTGTTGGCCGATTAGAGGAGCACCATTCTGTTTTATTTGGGGTTGACGGACACTTTTACTTTAAGCTGATCTGCCCTACCCTTCGACCGGACGGTGTCGGCTGTCTTACAAGTCAACTAACATCAGACTTGTAACTTCATCTCTCAGCTAGCTTACCGCTACCTCTCCAGTCCACCCGCAATCGCTTCACCGCTGCTACCACAGAAGGGCGGCCTACATGTACTGTTGGAACTGGCATAAAACCACACATGGGAGGCCTTCATCGACCGGTATTTGGATCCCGTACCCGGCAACAAGGAACTTGAATGGGCTGGGCCCTATCCTCTCCAGGGATAATATAGGTTCCCCGGCGCAGTGTGCGTTGGTTAAACCAAAAGTTCCAAATACAAACTATGTACCAAACAAGACTTGCAGCCTGGAGGTACTGCTACCACACAAGTCCGCCCGAAATACTCCCAGGCAACACCAACTAAATCTATCAGAAAATGTCTGTGATAACAGATGTTGACACCCTAATTCAAAAGAAAGAACACAATTCCCTTGCCCACAAATCCCAATACATTACATTGGTCACAACAAAGTAAAAAAACAACAAATTCCATCTAAGTTAGCAAAAGAGTTAATCAAATAGACCTGTAGGCCGAACATACATGTAAAACTGCAACGGCCCTTAACAGGCGTGCGGCGCCCCTTAGTTACCTGGTTCAAGTGAGGGGTCAGTGAGACGGGTCAAGGTAGGGGGGTTGCGACCGGGTAAATTAAAAGTTAAGTGTTGGCACAGATTCATGAAATAGGGCCCACCATACGGTAAAACAGACCGCGCCTTAAAGGGTTGCGGTCGCCCACCTTGTACGGTCAAGTGAGGGGGTCAGTTAAGCGGGTCAAGGTCAGGGGTTCGACAGGGGTAAAGGATTAGTGGTTAGGAAAGATTCATGCAATAGGCCCAAACATTACGGTTAAAACAGCACGCGCCTCTAAAAGGCGTTGCGGTCGCCCCTTAGTTTACCGTCAGTGTTTTTTTGTTGAGGGGTGTTAGCCGGGTCAAGGGTAAGGGGTTGCGACGGGTCAAATGTAGTGGTTAGGCCAACATTACGGTAAAAAACAGCACGCGCCTTAACAGGCGTGCGGTCGCCCTTATTACAGCATCAAGTGAGGGGTCAGGTAGCTGGATCAAGGTCAGGGGTTTACTTGCCCGGGTCAAGGTCGAGGTTGTGACCGGTAGAGGTAAGGGGTTGGGAGTTGGACAAGTCATATTGTAGGCCGAACGTGTGCGGTAGTCTTAGCCAATTCATTCCCCAAGAATTGACCCGGTAGATTTATAATAATTGTTGGCTACCTACGCGTTCCGCAAAACCTATTTAGGATTGGTGGTTGTGTTAAGGTTGTCATATAGCATTTTAAAGAGTGAGTTATCATGCCTAGTTTCTGAAAGCAAACTCGAAACAGTAAGTTTCAGGTTTAAGTTAGGGGACCATCGCGATGAAGTTGCTCTAAGGACAGAGCGTGGTTCGCGACCAAGACGTATACTTAGGAGGGTCGTGAATCTCGGACATTTAAAAATGAAATAAGTCCAGAAAAAAAAACTAAGTCCAGAGTTCAGAAAAAAAAAACTAAGTCCAGGGGACCGCTTCCTGGTGAGCGGCAGTCGGCCCTAGATCTTTTAGTTATCTGTCAGTGAAAAGTCCCCTACCCGGGCTACGGCAGTGAAAAGGTCCCTTGCCGGGCCACGGCAGGTAGACTTTTCAAAAATGAACTAAGTCCAGAGCGAACCGCTCCTGGGTGAGCGGGAAAGTCGCCCTAGATCTTTAGTATCTTCGGGGAAAAAGCACTCGCCGGGTACGGCATGTTGAAAAGTCACTTGCCGGGCCCGGAAGGTGAGCACTTTTCAAAAAATGAACTAAGTCCAGAGCGACCGCTTCCTTGGTTCAGGGAAAGTCGCCCTAGATCGTTTTTAGTGATCTTGCGGTGAAAAGTCACCTAGCCGGGCTACGGCAGTGAAATAACTTGCCGGGCCACGGCAGGTAGACTTTTCAAAAAGAACTAAGTCCAGAGCGGAACCCGTGCCTTGGTCAGCGGAAAGTCGCCCTAGATCTTTCAGTGAAAAGTCACTAGCCGGGGCTACGGCATGTGAAAAGTCACCTTGCCGGGCAACGGCAGGTAGACTTTCAAAAATGAAAACTAAGTCCAGAGCGGACCGTATCCTTGGTCAGCGGGGGGTACATCGGTAACCTAGATTATTAACCCAATCTGGGTGGTGAAAGTACGTAGCCGGGCCTCGGCAGCGAGATTTTTCAAGGAGCGGACCACATCATTGGTCAGCTGAAAAACACTCTAGAACTACTAAGAGAACCTTGGGTGAAAAAAAAATAAGTCCAGAGGTCAGAAAAAAACAAGTCCAGAGCGTATCGCTTCCTTGGTCTTCACCTGGACGTGGCCGGTGGACTTTAGAGGAAAGCGGTTCTCGTGAAAAAGCTAGTTCAAAAAAACGAATAAGTACAAAAAATTTCTAATCAGTGGAGTGGTAGGGGGCGCCCTACTCGAAATCTCAATCGTCAGGTTCCATTCAACGTGGATATTTTCCAATTATGGAGTTAGGGACGTAGGGAATAATATATTGATAGTACTCCAGAAGAAGATATGGAGGGACAACTGTAAGCTTCATATAAAAGCATAACATTGTGTCGGCCTAGGCCTTTGTCACGTGTAAAGAGCCAAGGCGGCTATTCGCGATCAGGGGGAGCACGCAAAAAACCAAAAACAAAGGAGCGTGAAAGCGAAAACCGCGAGAGGCGCGCAAGCGGCGTGATTATTTTGATGGCGCAGAATGCGTGCGCTGAACGCGGATCCGCCATTTTAAACGACTAAATTCAAACCGTTATTTTAAAGACATCAAATTTGATATCATGCCATGTGGTTTGAGGGTGTTTCAACTTGAAGATGATTGGCTTGCTCCTCCCCCGGGGGTCTTCTCTGCCGTCGGTTTTGTACTTGCTTTAGGGCCAGGAGAGTAACGTGATATCTTCTATGGCATGATTAGACGTGGCAAAAATGTTCCCCGACAGGCTTGGAATTGTCCCGGACGGATTATCTACGCTGTTCTGTGAACCTATCTGCCCGTTTCCTTTCAATAGGCCGACTGCCTACGTACTCTTGCTTACGCATAGGACATGAGACATCTCACGTCGTTTGCAGAGAGAAAAGTGCTCAAGGATTTTTTGGTAGAAGCCCGTTAATTGTAGAATATTATTATCATTCAAAAAATATGTGAATTTTATATGATAGTAGAACATTCAGAAAAATCCGAAAATGGTTATTTAAAAGAGTGGTATTTGGGTAGGGGTATAATGCTAACTCATGGCAAAATCACCAGTGATTAATGGGCAGATTCAAGAGGGCGCCATTGACAAACGGTTAGACCTATTACTCTTTCGTAGAACGTTGACAACCACCAAGATAATCTTATTCTATAAAGTGGTTGCAATTTGGTTGACATACGGTGTGAAAAAGTACGAAACGACCATTTCTACAAGGCTTCCAACATGTTGTAAAACAGGCCTATCGCCACTTTCATGCACACAGTGTGTTGGTAATCCACATTCAATAGCATGTCATGGATCAGTGATTGGATGGTGCCCTGTGACCTGTGAAGTGGGAAATCACAATACGATCAAACTTATGAAATGATTCATGTCACAATGATTTGGTTGGGTGGGCCAAAGGTCGAGGCCCGTTACAGTGGACACTAACTTCACTATGACATATATATAAATTCTAGTAGAGAGATAACAGTACTATTATAAATTAAAGTATATTTTGCTGTGTCAGTTATAAATTAAAGAATTAACACAATTATCTAAAAGAGGCTCATATCCGTCAATATGTATTACATTAAAGCCTTTTTTATAATGTAAACTACGTCAAAACTACTAAATTCTAATTAAAGGTGCGTTGTTCCGATCGTCTTTGCCCCCCCCCCCCCACCCGATTTACCCGGAGGAAAGTAGATCGATTTTGATATCAGACTAAAGGCCGTATGTTTTTCATTGTCCTCCTGAAATTTTTGAGCCCTCAAATCCATTTCTTTCCTAAGATATAAACAAAAACACCGCCGTTTTAGTGGTTAACCCAATATTAGCGCAGTATTGAATAGGGCTTTGCAACATTGCATTTTGCAGGTCACCACCAAACCCGCAAGTTTGTTTCCACGGACTTGATGGGTGTGATGTGCAAGTGACTCTCATATCAAGTACAGAACACAATAGACATAAATCAGAACAAGCACCTTTAAGATGAAGTACTTGCAAGGTTCCGGCACTTGACCATGTTTGAAAGATTTGGTATTAGTACAGTTCCATTCGTAAAAATGATAAAATTCAAAATCCGTACTATGCATACACGCGCGATGAATTCAGTATTCTGAATTTCTGCCACCACATCCTTCATGTAGTTTATTACGTTGAGGATGCCGAATTCATGGGGTGCTGGCACAATACAAAATTCTTTCCGCAAGGGGACACGGGGACCGTATTTAATACAAACATTGTAGTATAAACGCACAAACTCAAAAGTTGATCAGGGCAACGATTGACTTCATTCAGGATTGTTCTCAATGTACTTCTCCAAGCCCCCCGGTGGATAATTGTGGAGACCGCTTCACAAACTGACTGAGCAACAACTACTTGCGAAATTAAGGTATCTGAGAGCAACTATGGCACCAGAGATACGGCAAAAACAAAAAACGCAGGGTTTAAAATGTACTGCGCAAAAAAATTTAAATATTGAAAAGTCCGTGTGGAAGAACTGAAAAATAGCAATAAGAAATGCTGTTAAACCAGAGAATTCATGTTGCAGACGATTTCAATCTCTGTGAATGTTCTTATTTGTCAAGAGGCGGTGATGAATCACAGAGCTGCAAGATGGTGATATCTTAAATTTTTTTTCCTGTGAAAAATCGGGTCGCCATATCAAAATGGGTAATTAAAGAGCCATTTTTAGAGAAAAATAGCCATGCATACTAATTATACAAAAACCACTATAAAATCACTGTTTTGACATCAATATTTCATTCAATGCCCCTTAAAAACAGAGAATGGACACACCATAGGCACTTGTAGACATATTTAAGGATGTTACCTTAAAATGGGGGAAGGGAAATTCCGCGACCATTTTGAATTTTGCATTTTACCAACATGAGACGTCATCCTAGGTCAACAATTTCAGGGATTTGTGATCAGATCAGTTTGCCAAAACACCCTTTGAAAAAAAAAATATCAGCCAAAAAGTTAATGGTGTGCAACTCTGATCATATCGACAAAATTACGAAATTATTTCACTTAAACCCTTACAGAGCTTCCTATAATTTTACTAAGATATTGAGAAAAATGTGAGCTTTCTTTTGATACCAAAATCTCTTTCAATAGACTTCAGACTTCGGATTAGATTTGGCCAACGCTCACTGAAGGTGATAGTGATTGTTATGTGTGACTTAGTTAATCTGTGCTGTTTACTTAGTTTACATTGAATTGGTAGACCTGATATGGATTATATTGGAGGTAATTTATCATTAGTCCGGACGCTTAGAACCCCGGTTACAATTCATCCGCAAGAGATTCTGAGACTTGCTTTGAGTTGTTGGACCATTTACCTTTCAGAATCACACCAGGGCTTTTTCGAAAATGGCTGCGAATCCGACAAATCAGATGGCCGACGGTAGCCATTTTAAAAATATAAATTTTAATTTTGATACCTAAAAGTATGTGCCAATACCTCGTTTTAGGGGTTTGGGTGCATGGGAATTCATGTCTGACATCGCCTTTTAGCATTAGAGGTCCATACTACATGGTACGGATTTGCGAATTCCAAGATGGCGCCAGGTTTTAGTCATATGAAAAAGTACACATTTTGAATGACTTAACCTAGTTATGTTTAATACATCGTTTCTGGGGTTTTGGTGGTGGTGCTGGGAATTCATTTCTGACATCGGTTTATCATTAGGACCCATATACTAGGATGGTGTGGAATTCCAAGATGACCGCCGGTTAAGTCTATGAAAAGTACACATTGAATGGCATATCCAAGTATTATTATGTAATAACGTCGTTTAATGAGGTTTGTGGGTGTCGTCAATCCATTTTTGACACCATTGAATAATGGAGGTAAAATTCCTCAAAGGGGTAAAAATCCAAGGGGCTGTCAGTTGACATGATGATGTCATATACGCTGACAACTCAAGTGGAAAATGTGTAGGCCTACCGTTTATTTGTTCTCACAGATGGGCTCAACAACCTACTTATGGCAGAAGATCACACACACACACTGACAACCTAGTGCACTAAAAGAACAGCGCTTTGAGTTACACTTTCCACTACAGCGCATAGGTCACAAGTTGGCGAGGAAATTGGCTTCAGAGACTTACGGGGCAAGAGGGGATCTTGGTTGATCCACCCGTAATGAATGGGGTCCAGCTGACACTGGACGGCTAACAAGGGTCAGGCATTCCGAAATCACTAGAATGCCCTCTCAGTATTCTGGATGGCGCCTGGACGTGAGGTGGTAGTCTTCCGCCCAATGTGAATGCAAGGTTAGTGCAATGTGAGATGCGTCAAATGATTTTTAGTTGCAGTGGGCTTGCTTCTCGCACCGGCCCCATACATTGACTAAGTATTGTTCAGCCTGATATAGGTCAGCTTCAGAGAGTACAGAAGACTCTGTTGCATGGACAAACTCGTTGTTTTCCCCTTTTCACTTTTTTTTTTTTCTTCTCACCTCTGTTTTCTTTTTTTACAGTTCTCCCTCTTGTTCCCCATTTTTCCTTTTTACTCCTTTTTGCCTCCTTTTTTTTCTTGACAGGTCTCTGAAAAAACTTCTTGAGGTGACACTTTACACTTGTGACCAAAAGGCAAATTGTCAACGACACGGTCCAAGGCGAGGACTCATGATGAAGTACTGAAGAAACGGTGAGATGGATATCAGAAAAATTTTGTGATGAGCGATATGTGGACAATCTAAGAATTGAACAGTCACCAATCGAAGGTCAACTTCCAGCCTTCAGTCAATTGTGTCACAAATAAGACCAGTACAGAGACAACAAAGGCTATTGTTCCCACAAGGACATTACATCTGCACAGAGGGAGGCGAGATTGACCTAATTGCGTGGAATGTCACCGAAAGAGCTATCTCACATGACCTTCTGCAGTATAGCCCACTCATTGATGGGGACAGGAAGACAAAAAGCCCGATAAAGCACAATTGGTTGCTCAAAAAAGGGGCTGGAAACCAATCTTACCAAGCTGATTATCAGGCAACACAGTTCTGAGGCTCTAGTGTCAACAAACAGAACCTACAGTTGCTAGCACGGGACGTCGGGGAAAGAGATCTGAAAGACGTGGTTCTGAGTGGAATGCTGGGTAATGAGAAGCTGGTACCTCCAACTCTGAAGCGGTCGATCATCTGCGGATGACCTGTCACTCCTCAGCAACGGGCAGGAGGAGGCTGACTGTTGCGTAATATCGCATGTGTAATTGCACCGGAAGTTAGGAAAGGAATTGGCAGCGAGTGTTGGTGGTGTCTAATGACACAGACACTATTATCCTTCTCCTTCACTACATTGGTTTGTTCAAATAGTTGTTCAGGTCGGACAGGAGAGAAGCAAAGTTTGATTTACACTATATACTTGCACTCAAGCTAGGAGATGAATTATGCCGAGTACTCATAAAGCGCATGTTACGACTGGGCGATGAACTCCGTCAAACTTGCAGAACTTGCATGCAGACCTGTAAGATTTCTCTAAAGCTTGGCAAGTTTCGGCTCTACGATGCTGACCAGATCAAGCCTAAAACAATACTTAGTCAAGGTATGGGGCCGGTGCGAGAGACAAGCACCACTCAAACTTCATTTGACAGCCTCCGATTGATGTACACTGCTTCAGCTTGGGGCTAGAAGAACTACCACCCATGTCAAGCGTTCATCGGGAACACTTGAGGAGGGCAGTTCTATGCTATTCGGAGATGCCGGACATTGTTAGCTGATGCCAGTAAGCTTGGACCATTCATTACGGGTGCGACTCACCAAGTTCGGCCACCCTCGTTGCCCGTAAGTCTCTGACCAATTCCCGCCAAACTGTGACCTATATGCGGCTTAGTATGGAAAGTGTAACTCCAAACCGCCTATTCTTGTAGATTGCACAACTGATTAGATTTGTCTGTTGAATCTTCTGCTATATTAAAAAGGTTGTTTGAGCCCATCTGTAGTGAGAACAAACTATAAACCAGGTAGGCCTACCACATCTTCATTTATGATTGTTCTAGCTGATATCTGACATCACTTCTGTCATCTGACGCCATCTTAGGCATTTACCACTTTGAGTAATTTTAACTCCATATTCAATGGCTAGTCAAAATGGAAATGGCCGAACACACAACCGCAGTTAACGATTGTATTCATATAATCAACTAGGTATGCCATCAAAATGTTTACATTCTCATGAAGAATGCCGGCGCGCCCATTTGCGATCCAAAAATCCATACCATGTAACATGGACCTCTAATGATAAAAACGATGTCAGAAAGGAATTCCAGCACCCAAAAACATCATAAAACGATGTATTAAACATAAATAGTGTTAAGTCAGTCAAAAATGTGTACTTTCATAATGACGGCGGCGGCCATATTGGAATCCAAATCCATACCATTTAATATGGACCTCTCTCTAATGCTAAAAAACGATGTCAGAAATGAAATCCACGTACCCAAAAAACCCTAAAACGTGGTATTACACATACTTTTAGGTATCAAAATTAAAATTTATAGTTTTAAAATGGCTATGGCGGGCAATCTTGGATTTTCGGATTCGCAAGCCGTTTCGAACAAGCACCGTGAGATTCTTAAAGGTAATGGTCCAAAAACCAAAAGTCAAGTCTCAGAATCTCTTGAGGATGAATTGTAAGCGGGGTTCAAAGCAGGTTCCTGGACTATAAGAGTCTTTGGGGGGCATGGTGATGGTAAGATCAGAATGCGGGGATGATGCCTGATGCCGCAGGTAGGCTGTAGCAGAGTCAGATGGGCGGGGATACGTGACTGAGTCTTGCTTGTTGGAAAATGCACTTACGTCTGGTTTTCCTTCTGGTAAGTGGATCGAGTTCCAAGTCATTACCATCTGGGTGGCACTTCATGGTGTTTTGGTCGTATAGTCGCTCAAGGTGAAGTGTGCTGGTTTTTTTTTAACTGCGATAAAATGCTTTGGAGACATTGCGGTGTTTCTTGTGATTCTCCATAACCAAAGTATTTTGGGGAATAGTAATGGCCACTATTAGTGATTTCTAAATCAGAAATTAAAAAAAAATATCAAATCAGGTTTTGGTCTGCAACAGTATATGGTATTACTAACACACCCTACTAATAATCGGACCAGAAGCAAACATAATGAAGGACAAAATCGGATATTTTAGTCATTGGCCGGACACTTATAAAACACGTAAGTGAGTTGGAGATTAGGATTTTGAGACGCTGCGTTTGCTCCTTTTCTGTATTCATGCCATGGAAAAACTGATTATAATTCTATAGTCTTATCCTTCACTTTTAAGCTATTCCTGCAGATTTCAAATATTTTGACTCTTCACTGGATAGTGTCCTATAAGTTTCATTTCCCACTTTTTCTCCCATTCTTCAAGTGTGTGTAAATATCTGTAGTAGGGGCAAGAAGCTGCTGATCAGGTCAATGTTGAATTTCTGATTCATAATGTGAAGTGTTGCCATAAGCTAGGGGGACGACATCAACACTTTGGAGAAACTAATAATGACCATATCACGAATAGGATGAGGCTGTCAACCGGATCACACACCTTTGAACTAACACACTGAGATATATTTCATAAGAGCAAAACAAGATCAAACACGATGGACAGGAACTGCTAGTTCGTGTTCAAAAGTTTGGTTCTGATTGAAAGAAATTTGTTTTCCCAATTTATATCAACGAACCTGGTGAAAGCTTGTTTTCTGGTAAGCTGTCCTGGCTAGAATAATTAAAAATTGTCCCGTTCAGCCACATTGCATAGTTGTGGGTTGGGCAGAGGTTCTATGCGCGCTAAGTGACAATCCAAATCATTTGCACCATAAAGTCTTTAAGTTTCGTTTCTGCATTTCCCAAATGACACAAAACACCACTTAATTCGAAGCCTATAATCACCAAAACTTGTAATTTTTTACATTGCTGGACCTGAACTAGAGTTGATATTATGTTTATGGTCAAAACCACCTAAATACGAGTAAATTGTATACTCCTGTAAGAAAATAATCCCAATTCTCTTCTATCGTAAAATAAAATGACCCATAACCCTCGTTTTAACAAGCCTTTATTCCCCAGTTTGCCAAGGGGAAGTGGTTACCCCCCCCCCCCGAATTCGTTATAATGCACACGATGCTTAGGATTTTGATACCAGTGGATAGCTATTATCCTCACAAATAAGTACCAACATACCTCAACGACATCATAAAGTCCGCAAGCCGGCAAAATTGGTATTTTACACAGAAAATAGGCGAGCTCCTTTTAGCTATAATGGTTATAGCAAAGTATTCAACCCATGGATGGAACGCGGCCCGTGACCTCTTTGTGGTTCACACTTATGCTAATACAAAAATTGCTACAATCTTGGTTATCCAAACATGCCAAATCTCATTCAGGCCCATACTCGGCAAAATGTCACCACACTTCCGCTCAAAGTTCTTTTGTAACATGGCCACTGGAAAGCTATGGCAAGAAATTAAATGATGACGATTTAAGAACGATATTTAAACACTTTTTTTTGGGGGTGGTCGGAAGAAATCTTGCACGGTTGACATCGATATGGTTAGCAAATATCAGATGTCTGTTTTTCATACCATAGTTTCAACTGCACATTGACTGATTCAAAACTCGCTCCAGCGGGTTGGATATTTAAAGCAAATAGAAATATGTGTTTCACAATGGTCTGGTCAATCTAAGTTGGTGCCTTTTGGCCATAAAAAAATTTAAAAGAATCATTTCGGCTTACCTTTTAAGGGTTATGAAAACAGTATGAGCTTTATTCCGACGTCGTGTAAATGATAGCAATTGACTAGTTTTGCATAAAACATGGAGTTCTAGAAGATACCGGTGCCGAATATTTTCAAAAGGTACCATAAAAATATCATGCGGGTGGCAACCACCTCCCCCACCCCCTTTATCCCTTTTTCGAGTTTGACGGCCATACCTAAACCCCAGTAAAGGTGTACCTTAAACATTTTTTTTCGCTTAGAATGACAAGAAAGAATGACGCGAATTGGAGAAGGGGGGTGAGAATGCGTACCTAGAGCTTGTCACGAAAAAAAGCTTTGGCATTTTATGGCACGGCCGAACAAGTTTACCCCCACCACCCGTAATCCATAAAATGAGTGTATCCAAAAGACAGTGGCCATAATTATGTTTTCTTATATAAGTAATCAAAATGTTATCGACAAGCCCAGACGAATAAAAATATTTCAGAGACAAGATACATTAAAATTAAAATTACGCTATTTTCTTGGTTTGGATCGGCTTTGTACTTCAGCAATAGCTCACATATTGTTTTGCGGATCTTCGGCTAATTCCAAACACTGTTTTTCCATCCTGAAGAATGACCAACTTTCCGTAAAAATGAAAAATAAAACTTTAAATGTGTCATTTTTCTAATTTTAGTATTTTGGTCCATCTTCGGAGCCATCCTGTTGCTTAAAGCAGGCAGTAATACAAAGTTGCCTTACAAGTTTTATAATGACGCTATAATATTTCATGGGGTAAAACTGATTAGGAGTCGAGTTAGTGTTTAAAGTTGCATTCGAAGTTAGTGTAGAGTTGCTGCAAAATGAAAAAATTCAGCTGTAAATAAGTTCGAGTTTTAAAGGTGCTACAGAATTCCAATGACAGCTCGTGCATTTATCGAGTGCATTTTTCGAGTTGAATGTCTTGTATAAGACCTGCTACAGGACAGTATTTACAACACCGCGATAAACTTTACAAAACTGCCATTTTCAGGGCTATTTTGAGTCATATCATTCAACTAGGGGTCAAAAGTTGCGGGAAGATTTGAATTTTTAAAAAAAAATGGTGCCAAATTATTAATGGCGCTGCACAGCATTAAAATAAGGAATAGTTTAGACTGCCGCCCCACTAATGCTTAGTTACCAACGTCGGGGAAACAAGGTCAAGCCCCCATTAATGCATGGACGTTGACCTGGACAGTACGTTATGTTTTGGCCCCAAAAACTTAAGTTCATCTCAACTGAACGCTTAAAGCAATATTGGCACATTTGTTGAAGAGCGCCACCAATTTCAAAATTTGATATTTTGACAGTACGTGGTTAATTGTCTAGGATACTAATACCTGCGAACGAGTGTGAAGGCTAAAAAAGGCGTTATTATCACAACATAAAGCGATTTTATATTAGAATGGGATCCCAGATTGACTTAACGGCACCAGAGCTGGAAATGAGACGTTTATGTCCGTCCATGATGAATAGTGCCACCTCGAGAAAATACCCTCTAACTTGACTGCCCCGAACTATTAAAACAACAAGGGAGAGCGTAGCCCACCGACATGGCTGCTATTTCCCGGCTAGTTCACATTGGAAGGCCGTTTCCAGCAGCCGTTTTTAAATTATTATCGGGATCCCCGATTAATAATTATTATAGTACAAAAATTCCTTAGTTTGTGACACATAGACATTTTCGAGCTTAAACCATTCACAGGTATAGTTACTAGCCAGTACCAATGCAACAGTGATAAAAATATCCAATTTTTGAACAATTGGGGTCGCTCTTCAAAAAAACTGTGCTTTAATAGTGCTTTAACTGATTCTTTTTCGGAGATGTTCCAGCTTTCATGATGTTTTTAGTTGGTGTAATTGGTGGGTGGTTTGGTGAAGTTATGGCCAATCTGAGACACTTGAAAACCCCGCTAGGCTAGTTTCGGACTATCCCGATATCAAACACAGGTGGCATTGAAAATTTCAAGACTTCCAAGGAACCATTATGAAAAGTAAACTAGGCGTGGCTGCTTTTTGTGATATACAATAATTAAACTAAACAAACTTTACATAACATACTTTAACAATGTCCCACAATGCCATCATCATTAACAACAATTACAGTATAGAACTACAAAACTTGGCAATGAAATATATTGCCAAAACCGGAAGCAAATGTTTTGAAAGCTGTGAGCAACCAATAATAATAATTCAATCACTCACCTTGTTGTTGTAGTGGCATTGGATTTGCTCCAGTGTCCAAGAAGAAGAGGCAGTAAGATGAAAGAATTGTACTTCCCTACTGTTAATTGAGAAAAAAAATATTATTTAATTTGCGACTTACAATGTTTCTGTAATATTTCCGCAACAAATATTCCATTGTGCTGAATTCAGAGTATTTGATTCATAAAGAACTACCCCCTTGCTATCTTAGTTTCAGTTACCCCTTTAACGAAGAACAAGCAGAACTCGGAATTAGGTGTTGGGTAATTATAATGTGCGGTGACCGTAATAGATACCCGCTGACGCAATCAATTCCTAGGTTTACCTTTGACCTCGCATCCAAGATCCCTTTGTAATCCATCAACGCAAAGACCTTCAATGACTGAAACGGGGTTCACGTGTTTTGCTTTTTCATCCATCCGTCGCCAAAGTCGCCCCTTTCGCATGCTTCGGCGGGTTACATTTGATCTTGGTAGGTTTCCCAGATTAATGGTAATACTTTGGTTGGTTTGGATCAAGTTAGACTTGAACAACAGCTCACATATTTTGATATCCTTCTGCTAATTCATACGTTTTCTTCTATCCTGAAAGATACTTCAAAATACAACTGAAAATTCTCCATCCAAATATGGAACTCAAACCAGTAAATGATTTGCAGAAATCAAAAGAAAATACACAATGGCCTGGTCAACGCAGTTGGTTGCCTTTTTTCATATCAATTTAAAAGAAGCATTTTTCAGGTCTACCTTTTTACTTGGTTATGAAAACACTATGAGCTTTATTGGACGAACTGACCGCAAAACAAAAAAACAATATAGAGAGTAGAAATTGACAATTGGTCAACTTTATCAGGACCAGGGAGCCAAGGGTCTGCCGTCATAAAGTTTGTCTGGAAAAAGGTTTTTTGCTTCTTTGAAAATTAAAACCTTGGTTTTTCTTGGAAATATACTAGAAAGAATAAATGTTCTACGTTATACATTCAGAGTAATACTTACGCTAAAGTAGTTGGTTTGGATCGACTTTGTGCTTGAGCAATATCTCTAATATTTTAGGATCTTCTCCTGCTAACTCCACGTTGTTTCCCATCTGAAAGAATGAGCAACCGTTCCGTAACGACGAATACTGAATACCTGTGCAACTGGGAGTATTTTTCTTTTTGTTTAGCTTTTGGGATGTCATCGTGGATCAAAAGGACTCCGGATGTAAATACTTCCGCATCGCCCCTTGGGGTATCGGGCGTGTTTTGGTAGTTAGGGGTTAGCATACCAACATGCCTAATAAGGGGTTCTAATTGCTTGTCATTTACAGCTCTACAGCCGATCTGATATGTGGTACACAAGATCTACTTAAATGACTTGAGAATGTTGCGGACAAAGTCGGCCAGACATCCACCAAATGCACAAGAGGACGGAATATAGAATTTGTGAATGCTTATGGCCTCTAAGAAACAAAAGGCGATTGCCGTTGTAAGAACACCACCAATTATTAAAGGTATTCTAGTGTTATGATCAATACACATCTTTACAAAGCACACTTTACCTAACTCTGTGAAGTCACTGTCTCTTCATTTTGTGGTGAAATATCTCAGTTATAAACCTTTTCAACTAAATATTAAAATTTAAAGACAACCTATCTTTGACAAATTAAGGAAATGTTTTGTGTTCAAAATGAACATCTCTAATAGGGATTGATGTAAACTCAAGTTTGATTTTCAGTGGTTACTGATTTTGTTGTTGTTGGTGTGTTGTGTTGTCGTTGTTTTTCTGTCAAATGATCCATACCAGAACTAGGAAGATGTCAACATCTATGAAGGAGGCTTTAGTCAGGCACTTAGTCAAATGGCCCCAGTTTTTCGTTTTTTTTCATGTTAATGCATTAACATGTTTTATTTCCATATATTTTAACCAGAATCTATGTATATTATTTTTCCTCGTATTTTGGTTCATTTACTTTTACTATGTACGAATTTTGACAAAAACAATCAACAGGCGAATTGCAAAAAGGGCGGTAATTTCGAGTACTACCAAGTACGAGTCTGTGTTATTCGGCGCGCGCGATGTAATGAGCCCATCAGAAACGCCTTGATGCATCGATTCGATATTTTGACGCATGTCCATGGTAACCTGTATGCAATTGTAAAATGGGTTTTGCCTACGTGAGATGCTTTTGCAAACAGAATGGGATTTTATTAACGAGTTTGAGCCTATAATTGTTGATTTGGATCATAAGTATCCGATGCTTTGTAATGTGACCCTGGTGCAGAAGCAAGTGATGAAGAATAAGAGAGTGAGAGATGAATCGCTTGTGTTTTGGAATAAGGTGGCTATATTTTGTAGCCGAACCGGGACATATTTGGACAAAAAATGGCGATTTCTCTGTTTCACTTTCGGCGCGATAAGTCGTGATTTCGGTACCAGTTACTCGGAAATTCATATCAGTGAACAGGTAAGAAATGAAATGCATTCGTATAGAGCATTTCAAAAAATCTAGGGTCGGTATTTTTTAGTTTGTCATTTTGGTTTTAAAAATCGTGATTATGTCAACTTTGAACAATCTTGGCATTGTTCCAACTGAAACACGCGGATTTTGGCCTTTTTTTGGCAAAAATAATTTTTGATAAATAGTGCCAGAATTTGAAAACAAAAAGGAGGAAATACCGACCTTTAGAACTCAAGGATTCTGGAATACAAAAACGAACAACAAGGCACATTATAACATTTCTAGATTTTTTTATAGGGAACCCAAAAAAATGAGGGTAAAAATCACCATTTTTTATTATTTCTCAAAAAATACGATTTTGGCGAAAAAAAATATATATACCATTTGCACTTCCTTGAGTCAGTCCTTTCAAATAGTATACTTTTAATATATGTGGAACAATAGGAAGAAGATACGGCAAAAAACAGTTCCTTTGAATGCCTCTGGGGGGGGGGGATGACTTAACAGCACCTTAATACTATTTTCAATAATTGGTATTTAATCCCTCCACGTGCAAATTTACAGTCTCCATAGGGATATAGTCAGCCAAACTTAAAGCAAAAAAGTGAAGATTAGCAAAGTTGCTAAATTACTCATGATAAGTATGAGTGTAGGGGAAAACACTTATACAGGACAATAAAGACCGAGAGAGAATGACAAATACCGATAAATATCTTAGAATTTATTTTTGAAAAAACAACAGAAGGATTTTACCTGGAATACTTTGTACTTGAAAGACATTTTATTCAACTTTTCAAGATTCGATCGGAACTGCTTCAGCGATTGTAGGCAAAACTTATAGAATGTGGTATTTTTACTACACTGTTAAAAAATTTCCGTAAATTTAGGAAATTTCTGGCACAGCAGAATTTCCAGACTTGTTTATGGAAATTTACGGAATTCGCTCAATAACGAAAAACTTTGACAGAATTTACAGAAGAAATTGTCCATCTTGTGGAAAAAAAATGGGTAATCGATAGAGTGTAATGATCTTGCACATTTGTGGAAAAGAGACTGTTTGGCCAGCCCCCTCTGAGAGCACCAATCAAAAAGGGCCTTTTGTTCAACACATTGGGGGGTGACAGGCTGCTGGCAATCTCAAACAAAATATTTTTACTGGACAAATTTTTCTTATGGTCTCATGTACAAAAACATTTGAAAGTTAACTGTATGTTTGGAGGACTGTGACCAATGTGTGAGTCTTTGCTCTTCCTCTAGCCTAATACAGTGGCACACTGCATGACTGCATAATTCAATCAGTGCACTGCATCATTGTAGACTACTGTGGTCCATAATTACTTGGGGTTGTAGGACCTGCCTTGTTGGGCATTGGGAATGGCCAGCTAAACTACATAGCAGGACTACGATTACCGAGTTTATGTTGGTGTGCAATTAGTCCAACTTGTTGATTGTACTTTGGAGGCCTCCATAGGGACCAAAGCCTTATCTTAAACACTAGGCCTAGGCACTAACCTGGCTGGCCCGTCGTAAGGATAACATACAACAATCTTGGGTGGACTATTTTCTGGCATGGCATCTGCGAAAAAGTGCTTAAAAATGTCTCAAACTGCACAAGTCTGATTCCAGCCATATTCTGTTACTTCATTGTTACTAGATATCCTTGAGAACAGCTTATTCACAAGTTTTTTGTAGTGATTCCCTACATTGCGGTTTTGGGGTATGAGCAATGCTCGTTTCCCACGGTTGCATAGGCCACATGTGCTTAATTTATGTCCATTTACGGACCAGAAAAATTACAAAATCGCAAATATTTCTTACAACACGGCAAATTGCACGTCAGCCGTTAAGATTTGGGCACACATGGATTACAATTTTAGCGGTTCAGTATTTGATATGACAAATATCAACTTTTTTGAGGCAAGGCAGGGGGACGGGCTGCTGTGGCAGGCTGGGATCACGAAATCACTGTATAGAAGTGATGGAATTTCATGATGACATGGTAGACGGTATGTTTTCTCAAAATAGTGGGCCATTTGGACAGTGAATGTGAGGCAATTTACTCCGCGATCATCAATTTCACATCGATTTGCCAAAGTTACTAGCTTTGAGACTATAGAGAACCGTGTGTTACGGGTTGTCATCTAATACAGTGCCAGTGACTGAGGGTGCCTACCCCCATCCGTCTATTGTGTTACCCCATTGAGGCTGTTAAGCTCATTTGTTTCAGCGCTTGTACCCAAATGGCCTCGTCTACAAGGTCACGGGTTATTCAGTAAAATGTTGCTATGGTCGCTAGGACACTCTCTTCATGGGGGACACTCAGTTTCTTTACACAGGTGGTAGAAGTAACCATTAGTCGGCGTCGTGTTTTGTTTTACTCATAGTCCGGGTACAATGGTGAACAATAGGGCCAATCGATTCAGTTGACTTTTATTCACGCAACATAGTTTTACGCTGATTCCGTTATCGTATATGGAGCCCCGGGACTATGGCTCCCACCGGATTATCTCTTTCCACCGGTTGACGTCGGCAGTTTGGTGATTCGTTAACTAAAAAAAATCCTGGTAATCATATGTCAAAATTTTTTGGTTATTTGATGATTTTAGCTTGTACTGTGGTGTGATATTGTTGTATTTCCTCTGTGAGAGTTTTAAATGTGAAAGAAACAAGATCAAAGTAGGTGTTGGGCAAAACTCCACCAAAACATTTTTGAACTAGTGGTTTCTATGGCCAATTTGCAGAAATTGTAGGAATGCCAAAAATGAACCTTTATTTTTAAATACGATGAGGTCGAGTCGATAATTACGAACATTCAAAATGGCAGCCAAATGACGCATTTTTGACTCATTCCCTCATTTTTTAGGTAGATCCACGTTAATATGCTTTATAATTGGTTTTTGGGGTCAAGAAACTCCAAATCAAACTTTTTTAAAATGTTTAACCTTACCTAAAATGAGGTATGTGTGAATTTTGATAATTTTCATAATTTTAAAGTAACATCGCCCTACTTTGCTCAAATATGACTAGTATGTTGTCCATTAACCATTTAGGCCTATGGTAGTATTTTTTTTTATCCCCTGGCTTGAAAAGCAGTAGAGGGATTTTGCAATAGTGCGCATGTCCATGTGTGTGTGTGTTCCAGTTTGGTTAGGTCTTGTTCAAAAAGTTTAAGTCCGATTTAAACCAGACTTGGGGTTAAGCTAGTAGGGGTTCCTTCATATGTCGATGATGAAAAGGTCATAGACCAAAGTCTACTGGCTAGTGGTGGGTCAACATTGGTTCAAACTCACTCGCGCAAAATCATGTCAACGAATCGCCTGCTTGAAGATCCTTCATTTACAAATGTTGGTAACATGGAGAAGAACAAACAGTGGAAATGGGCACGGACATCTGAGAATGTGATGGTCGTGAAAGCAATTGAAAGCCAAACTTTGCCACACAGTTTTTTAAAGGTGGTTGTTCCGATTTATGTGTATTGTGTTTATCTACTTGATATGAGAGCCTGCCGTGCACATACACACATCAAGTACCGTGGGAAACAAACTTGAGGTTTTGATAGTGGAAGCAACTAAGCATGTGCAAAGCCCAATTCAATACTGTGCTAATAAAGTTGTTAAACACACTAAAAACGGCAGTTTTTTTTTGTTTAATATCCTTGGGAATGAAATGGATTCGAGGGCTCAAAATTCAGGACGACAATGGAAAAATACGGCCTTTATCTGGATATCAAAATCGATACTACTCGGGTAAATCAGGGGGTCCAAAGACGATCGGAACAACGCACCTTGAGATGTTCCAAAAGACTAAACTCTTTTAGAATTGAAAAAGAAGAAGGGCCAGAACCGAAACATGGAACTTTTAACATCTGTGCATGAGCATCCAGGGGACCAATGCAGCGACTCAGTCAATCTGCTAGAAAATTTGACAGAGATGGAACTAATAACTAAAAATATGTTACCTCAGAGCTACAGTGGCGTGATATTAGAAAAATGCGTAGAGAAAAGTTTGATGGCAAGTTTAAAATGATAAGATTAACTTGCAATGAACTCAAACAATAGTAGTAGTAGTAGGTAGTAGTAAATCCAAAGTTTTAAATCCGGTTTTGTCCCCGTGAATGAGGGTGGCCGGATTCACCTCACACTCGCAGCAACTCGCCCTTACTCCCTCCTTCCACTTCGCCAGATTCAATGCATCCTCCATCCTCAACCCAACCCTCCTATTCTCCCCCACTTGCTTCTCCCAAGTCTTCTTTGGACGACCCCTCCTCAAATCTCCCACCTCGAACTCAAAAGACCTTCTTAAAACATGGTCGTCATCCTTCCTCAGCACGTGCTCATACCAACGTACACCTTCGCCAACCGGTCCACCGCTTCTTCCAAACCCAACATCTGCATCAAGTCCTCAGTCTTCATCGTATCCATCAACTTCACACCACACATCGCTCTCATCATTGCTCTCTCTGTCCTCCTCAGAATTCCCATCTCATTTTCGCTCAGACACCATGTCTTGCTCCCTTACAGCATCAATGATCTGCTCAACTCTATACACCATACTTTTCATCTTCAAAGGTTATCTTTCCCTTACAACCACTCCCACATTCCCTGAACTTCACCCACCCATACCTCACTCTAGTCTAGCTGTCACAGCCACCTCGCATCCACCACCCCATTAACCCTGTCCCCCAGGTACGTGAACTCCTTCACCGATTCCACCTCAGCACACAACTTTTCTTCCTGTTATACCATCCCTCCAGCACCCTTCTCGCATCTTCCACACATAAAATCTCTTGCCAAATACACTCTCTTCATCTCTGTGCATCTCCCATGGATCCATTTCTCACACATCACTTAATTTGCTTTCACCCTCTTCCCACACACGCAACATGGGTCTACCTAGCTTACTACCACCTCCCTCTCCACCCCGCTCACCAGCACTTTTGTCAAGGTTTACCTTCAGACCCTTACTCTCAAAAGCCTTCTTCCATTTCCAAAACTTGTCCCTCAGTCCCTACATTGTCTCACACATTAAAACCAAGTCATCATCATACAACATCTCACTCATCAAACTTTCGTTTGCACTCTCCGTGACTACATCAATCACAATTGCAAAAATCAATGGCGAAAGTACAGAGATTTGATGCACATGCACCCACCTTCACCTCAAACTCTTCAGACAAATCAGACCCCACTCTTGTCTTTGCCCCGCGCTCCTTCATACAAACTCATCACAGCTCTAACCATTGCTTCTGGTATCCTTCTCTTCCTCAACGCCCACTCCATGACTTTCCTCGGTACTCTATTAAATGCCTTCTCAAAGTCTACAAAACACATATACAGCTTCTTCCCTTTAGCTCGATATTCCTTAAGCAACCTCCTCAAAATAAACACTGCATCTATCGTTCCCTTCCCTGGCATAATTAAATTGCATCTCATCCACTTCCACTATCTTTCGAATCCTATTCTCTATGACCCTCTCATTGCAAGCTCACACCCCTATATGCGCCACAACTCATTGCATCCCCCTTTCCCTTTAAAAATTGGAACTACCACACTCACTGCCCACTCCTCGAGTCCGGCATGCGACATCCCTCCTCCGGCATGCGGCATCCCTCCTCCATCTAACACTCTCTGACACAACTCCATCATCACACAAATCCCTATCTCTCCACTCGCAATAACCATCTCAACACTCACCTCTGAGGAGTAATTTTTGGATTCTACAGCAAATTTGGCCATAGAAACCACTAGTTTTAAATCATTTTTCAGGAAAAAGTCAAGATTTGCTCAACCCTACTCAAAGTTGCAATTTTTCCCATAGACTAGTGTGTATAATAGTGGTGTGTAACCTACTGTCACACTTTCTGATCGATTCTGTGGCTGTGCTAATCCAGATCTAAAAAGAAATGTATTCTTACTTTAGGCTTTCTACTTAAAATATTAATGTCCACTAAATGATAAATTTGTTACCCCCTGTTTGTTCTCACGCAATAGGGAAAAATATCTGTGGTTTGTGTCCAAACCATAGATATTTTACCGTATTGCGTGAACAAACAGGGGATAACTAATAGTATTGTTGTAACGCAATATTGGTATATGTATAGTTACGTAAATTCGAATCCTGGTAGAACCACTTTAATAGTCCACGGATTTTTTTTAAAATTGTTTCTTACCTTCTTATTTGCTTTTAAACTTTTGATATTTGACATGTTTTAGTTATATAGCATGTTGTTGTAATACTTGTTTATGGACAACAGGTTAAATAGGGAAAATTGTTTTTAAAAGATGAATGAGTAATGTATGAAAGGTTAATATGTTTTTGTAATGTTTATACACAATGTGAAAAGATACCACAGGTTATTGTAAACAGTGATTAACGCGTTTGTATAATTAAAATATTTAAGATACTACGTACACATTGCAGTTGATTTGTAGAAACAGAAACAGGTGTAAATAAAATGAAAGCATGAAAACCATCATTTCATCCATTAAGTGTTGCTCATCAATAACGTTTTTTGCGTTTTCAAAATAAATGAATACTTTAAAATGCTAATAGGGGGGTGTTATTACGCGGTGCTCGAAATAAATGGAATGTTTAATGAATTAGCTTTTCTTAACGAAAATATAGGTTATTATAATACATATAAAACGCTTTCTTCTTGGCATCTGGAAAAAACCGCTTCAAAATGTCTTTGTCAAAGATCTGTATTTGTGTGTTGTTGTGTTTGTTTGTTGTACGTTGGATTCGCGGTTTCAAAACTTATGACAGTTTACTGAGAGCAAGGTCATCTAGTGGAAAAACGCAGGACTATATATTAGACCGTTTAGTTGTCAGTTCTAGCCCGCCGTGCCATGTTATTGTGGCCCCAGGGGCAAGTATTAATTTCGCTTGTCTCACTTTACCCAGGGCTAAATGGGGGAGATGTTAGCGGTAGTCATCGTGCACCGTTATAATTGGCTGCCGAATTTCAATATGTGAAAAATGATTTACCCTAGTGACAGCGGAAGAAATGTAAAGCGCTTTGATAATTAATTGTATTTAAAACGCTATAAAATACTTGATTTATTTATTAATATTGTGAAGTCCTTCTGAATTCGTGTTGGTCTGATTCAATTTCCTTAAAAAGCACAATCAGTGATTTGCTTTATCAGGAAAAATCGAAAAAAATCCTCAAAAATGAGATTTGGATTTTTGGTAATAAGTACAGGTGTCCGAACATACCCTGCAAATAATTAAGACTGAAGCCAAACCTATAAGCACAAAAAATCGGATATTTTAGTTGGAAAAAAAAAGTACTTATGAGAATTCCTCCTGAATATCCCTTCACTGTTAAGTTTATTTCCGGAAACTTAAAATATTTTGACTCTTTAGGAGAAATCATGATAGATTAGGAGCGGAAGCAAGGACTTGGGTCAAAATAATCGTCCGTGTCCCACTACATCTCAAGTTTTGACACCTTTGTTAGTTAGTATAGACCCTCTATATCATGCAAGGTAGTAGTGGTGTTAAATTGTGGTGCCACTTTTCAAGAGGGGCCAATTAGTGTACACAGGGGTCAAAACTGTTAATCATTCCAACATCATGTTGAAAGTAGCCCAGTATTCTCCCGTTAGTTCCTAAGGACAAAAATGTCTAGTTTTACCATCTATGACAATTGTTTTTAGAAGTTATTGGGAAAATGGCTCTACTAAAAACGTGCAAACAACAAAAAAAGGCAATTTCCATTTTGTTACAGGGGTCAAAATCAGATTTTTTGCTTTTTTTAATTTTTGGTAAAAAATGAAAAAACCCAAAAATCTAAAAAATCAAAAAAACTAAAATAATAAATAGTTTGTAGCATCCGCAATGCATAGTTATCATGGTATGCGACAAATAGTAGGTCATAGGGCAACATAATCCAATTGTGTGGACCTTTGACCTTTATATCGGTAAGTTAACATTAACAGAATCAAAAACTATAATTTTTGAGAGTCCTCATTCCTCAGGACAAACAATTTGCAAGCATTTAAAAATATAATCAGAGTACTTTTCAATGTTGACCGTGTACAAATTGAGTTTGAACCTTTTTTACATTTCGTCTATAGCTTATTAACTCCAAAACCAATAGTAGGTAAGTGGTAACAAAACTAACATTTTGGAATCCTTATGACTTAGTCGGGCAATCTCCATTGAAAGGATGTTCATTAACATGTTTTGAGTAGTTTTGCAGTTGGACCAATGTGATAAACTTAAATTGGCCCCTATGAAACGTGACACCATAATTTGAGACCACTCACGACTTGCATTGATGTTAGCGGGCCATTACATACTAAAGGTGTCAAACCTTAGATGTAATCGGGCATGAACGAACTCCTCAAATAAGGACCCTATGATATTCTGCTCCTGCTCTATATCTTTAACACAACGGTCTGTTGCGTACAATGCACGTATGCATTGAAGACAATTAAACCAGAACAAAAATTTGTTTCAAAGAACATGATGATAAGTGTCACTTAAATTTATTAACTGGACTATCGTTGTTTTCAAAGCATCATTGCATATGTATATGCAAAAAACACAATTTGTTGGGCGCCCTCCCCGGGAAATCTCTGAGTCAGCCTTTAAATCAATAAACAAGACTTGCATTGGAATTGAAAGTTTTGGACATGATAGTACAGTTAGAATACATTAAAGTGGATCAGAAGTCCAGTTCAAACACTTTCATGGAAAATCTATGACCATAATAATTAATGTCCACTTTTTAAAAAAATCTTTACAGTTCAAGCAATTTACACTTTCTTCGTAATTAAAATAATACTTATTGTAAGCCTCATTCTGCCACACCTGTCCTCCTTTGTGAGACTCTCACCTCTACTGCATTTAAAAGCTTTCATTAGATATCCGTGATTTCACAAATAGGACTAGCTTCGAATTTATAACCCATCTTCAATACAATGTACAGGAGTGTCGAAATGAAATGGGATTAAAAGGCATATAAAGAGCAGCAAACGAAGCAGCAGCAGCAAAAAAAGTGATGAACAGATCTTTTTTTTTAAATATTTTTATTTCCAATTTGCATTTTTTTGATACACGCTGTAGAATGTTATGTTTTCTCAAATTGCATTCGTTCAGCAAATTTGAGGTAATTTATTTCGATCTCATGAATTTCACCTCGAATGGTCGACTATCATTATGTACCGACTATATTGAGCAGTAGTGCTGCATAGGCATTTCGATGCACTTTACGTTTAACTTAGTGGTTATAATTAAACAAGTTCTTGTTACAATATATGAGAGTTTTGAGAGTGTTGCACTGTAATAGAAACATGTCCAATTTCAAATTTCTTCCAGAGACAATCAAATCCACACGTCATTAAGCACACGTGCAATACTAAAGACTGACAATTCAGATGATATAAAATCTCGACCCGTTTGAGGCAAGTCTGGGGGACGAGGCTATGGATCACGAAATAAAGAGAAGTATCAAAATATCGACAGTACTAGACACGTTAATGTTCAATCACTCACTGTTGTTGTGGCATTTGGATTTGCTCCATAGTTCAAGAGAAGTTCGCATGTTTCTTCAACACCAGAAGCAGAAGCACGATGAAGAGCTGTGGTTCCATCCTATGTTTTAATATTATAAAGAATATTATTTTATTTTCAACTATGTTTTGCAATGTTCCTTCGACAATCCATTCATATGGTTATTACTGAGTTTCAGAGTACTTGTTTGTAAATAATTACCCCTCCACGGTACCTTATTTTTTGAATTAGAGAACTACGAAACGGGAGGCCTTAAAGCAATAACAGCACATTTTTTTATGAGCGCCCCAATTTTCGAATATTTTGAGATATTTGCACAGTTGCATTGTTAATTGGCTAGTAAACAATACCTGTGAATGGTAGAGCTCAAAATTCTATGTGTGTTGAAAAAGAAGGAATTTTGTAATTTGAATAATTAATATCGGAGATATCCAATAATAATTCAATGGCTGCTGGAAACGTCCTTTCAATATGAAATAGCCGGAAAATCGCGCCATGTACGTGTCTACCTTCATTCATTAGTTCCGTCGGTTCAGGCAAGTCAAGATGGATGTCGATTTCATGAGGCGGCACTATTTCATCATGGACTGACATAAATTTGGCGTTTCCAGCTCCGCCATTAAATTACAATCAAGGATCCCGATTCTAATTACCAAAGCGCTTTTTTAATAACAAATGCGCATTTTAACACTCTCATTCGCAGGTATATTTAAAATGACAATTACCAACACAACTGTGCGAGTCCCAAATTTGGAAAATTGGGGGCGCTCTTAAAAAATGTGCCATTATTGCTTTAACTAAAAATATAACTCCGAGTTCAGGCACCAAAAGTGTGCTCCATTGAGATGTGGTAAAGGGTTAGTATGATTTATATGCAACAGGGAGTTGAATTAAGTTAAGATTTTTAAAAAACTTTGGGGGGTACTAATTTAGGCTTAAATCTCTAAAATGGCCAAGCATTAGGTTTATCCACTTAAATAAATATTAACTAAAAAATTTGCTAATGTTACTTAGCATTCATTAATTAGTCTACTTACGCTAAGTCAGTTGGTTTGGATCGCTTTGGACTTGAGCAATATCTGACATATTTGGGATCACCCCCGCTAACTCAAGGGTTGTTTTTCAGCCTGAAAGAATGACCAAAACATTTCTGAAAACAAATGCAGACCTTATCGTACATGACAGGAAAAAATTTTTTTTTTTTGCGCCCAACGAAATTTTGGCGAAAAATTTTCTACCAAAGTATTAGATCACACCTGAGGTGAATAAGCTGAATTCACCGTCTTGATGAATCAGATGATGATTTAGTAATTTTGTCATTGCACGACAGAAATCATAGCATGGTTTTCTATGGGGACGATACGATCGCAGCCGAGTCAAAACAAGGTTTGCGGGTTTTCTTTTGTACTTGTTTGTTCAATATTAAACATTCGACACGTTCTCGGTAGATGGTCAACAACCGATCCAGTTGCAATTTGAGAGAAATTTGTATCCCCCAAAAAAATCTTCTCCTGTCACTTTAAGGGGAATGCATACATGGGTAGGTAGGGGTTGTGACCTCCTACACTTACCCAGATTGGCTACTTAAGCTTATTCAAGAAAAATAATGGGACAAAATCTTATCAGTTTTTGGTAATACTGATACTTGCCACTTCACCCTACCCCGACAGACCCAGGGGAGGACACTGGGAGAATGAATGAATTACATTACAAGGTTTAGTAGGGGCTTGTACCCTCCTTACACTACAAACGGCATTTGATATATAGCGCCTTCTCAAAACCAAGGTCTCAAAAGCCGCTTTACAAAATAGAGAGTAATTACTATTTAGCCTAAAACATGGGTCATTCTTAAAATACCTGTTGTATTACTATGAGATAAGTACTTAACATCAACTATAAAATAAAAAAAGAAAAACAGCTGATAATTAAATATCAGTGAGGCCCAATAACAAAAAACAATTTAAGCACACAATCAAACCTGGAAATAGATGAAAATTTTAGAGCTTCTTAAAGTACAATGGACTGGAGTGGCGAACAGAGAGAGATAGGCAAAGAGTTCCATAGGCTAGGGGCCGGCATGCTGAAAGCCCTGGCAACCCACTGACCTTTTGTGCGGGAAACAGGAGAGAGTTCTGTCATCTGCAGAACGCAAAATCATGGCCTGCCAGGAATATTACAAAGAGAGGTATTAGGACAAGTAAGATGGCAAATTGTCCGGAAATGCCTTGTAAGTAAGAAGCATAAGCTTAACGACAACGCGCTCAAATTGGATAGCCAATGGAGCTCTTTAAAGTTGACTCAGAGATTTCGAAATATTATTTTTTGTTTTGTATACTGAAAGATAGCCAAGCTAGAACTAAAAGATAGTAACACCTAAAATGCACAATTCCGAAATTTGGATGAATCGGAGTTTTCGTTTTATGCAGTAAACATTTAAGTGTAGTATTACGTCCCAGGTACTGGTATAACAAAAATTCGGATCCGGAATTATAACAAAGTTGTGATTCTATATGAAGGAATTCGATTTAAAGCTTGCAATTTCACACAGTGACTTAGTCTATGGACAAGCATATGTACATGCCAAAAAACCACGATTTTTTGGGATAATTGAGGGAGCACTCCTCAGAAATCTAGGAGGTCGGCCTTTAAGGAGTTGTGGCTGGTGTCCTTTATCGATATGAACACCAGCCTGGCTGCTCTATCTGCAAAATCTGAAGTTTTACTAGATCTCTGGCCGACATTCATACCCCCCAAAAGGTGAATTTGGCATAGTCCAGGCGAGATAAAATCAGTGGTGTGAAAACGGGACGAGATGATGCACCTCTCAAATTGTGATAAAGCGGCGGATCCGGTCACTATTGAGAAGGTGAAAGTTAACAGAATTAATGAGGGACCTTTACATGTCAGTCATAGACATTGTCAGATCAAACACGACACCAAAGTTTCTAATTGCCGAGGATTGGGAACATCCACGTCCCGACCCTGATGGTATATCTTGAGGCGATTTGTGTTAATAGGATGAACATGCGATGAAAAAATTCTGTCTTTTCATCATTCAATTGAGTTTGTTACAGCGCATGCACTCACTGATAATCAATACAACGAAAGTCTTTGAAAGCATGTTTGGCATCACCATCAATCTTAGGATCAATGTCAAATAGAGCTGTACATCTTCAGCATACATGTGGTAAACAAATTGTGCCTTCCGGCTGATGATGCGATACAGCAGTATGTGTGTACATTATGAAAAAGAGGCCCGACCACAGAACCATGAGGAAGACCAAAAGGAAGATCGATGATGCGTGTTTGGAAATTGCAGCCCCAATGAGCACCGAAATAGAGCGGTTCTGTAGGTAGGACCGAATCCACTGTAAGGCACTACCTTGAATTTTGAAAGTATAACGTAAAACTATCCAATAAGAAGCATGATCAACAGTATCCAAAGCTGCAGACAGAAAAGAAAAGAAAGAAAGATCTAGAGCACAATTAGGCAAACTGCCTTACTGTTATGAAAATCAATATACCCAAAATTTGGTTTACTATAGCTCATCTAAAAAAATATCGCCCAACCAAATGTTCCTGCGATTTATATGAGACGAATGGGGAATGGGAACTTGTAATACAGAGTGAAATCAAAACAAATGTGCGTGAAAAAAAACAAAAAAACGTGTTCACTGACCTGTTACTCAACTTGACGCAGTTGATGTTGTCATGATTTGAATAATTTGCCTTCTATGCTGAAAAACTGAAGGAAAATGGTGAAGAAGAAAAGAAATGAGGTAAATGAAACGATTTTCGCGGCTGATCCATTATAGAATACCTACTCGTATGTCAATGCCATATTTTTCCTAAAAGTGTGGTTGAGCACTGGAATGTTAAAAAGTACTAACAAAACATTCTTTCTTTTCAAGACACTAATAATGTAAAGCCTTAAATTCACAAAATGAAATGGATCAGGGGTAAAAAAAAAAACGAAGGATCAACAGCGTGGTTGTTATAAATAGATTTAAAACCGATTTTGGATGAGAGCCGCTTTGCATGAATGTATTGCACAGATTCAACTTGATCAGATGAAACTTTCAATGATCAATGCTAAGTTTTGAGACGGCATTGTTAGATTTGCAAAGCGTTCATTTTTGTGTTATATATTACCTTGGTTTGCAAATTTGGATAGCTCCACGATCCAAAAGACTTTCTAACGGAAGACCATCGATAAAAAACTGCATAATGAAAAGCTGAAAATCCTTTCTAATAAAAGCCAAAATGTACAAAGTTTGTGGTCAGATTTTTTTCTATTCTTATTTCAGCATTTGTTTTTGAAAATGATGACATGAGAATTAAGGGGTTGGAATGCATTTAATAGTTTTCTCTCTCTTCTTTAATATTCTAAAATCATGTTTTTTAAAAAGCTTTTAACACTTTAAGTGGACAAGGGTGGGTTCAGGAGCCATAAATTAAAATTTTGCCATGCTAGTTTTTACAACTAAAATCTTTTTTATTACCGACTCATATTTTTGTATTCGTCCAACTTTTAGATAATCATCTTTTCATGTGAAACATATTCAAATTCAATCGCCCCGTTAGTGAGAATAATTATTGTCGGGTCATAGCCCGCCACCAATATCAAATTCAGTGAACCTTGATATGCGATGGGGATCACTATGCATTTGCCATATCTCCTCCCGCCACTGGAACAAAACACATGGTAAAAGTTAGATGGTCATACAATGCCACCCGTACCAACAATATGACCTTACTAGACTTTCGCGGTTCTCGGCTTTCCGCGCTCCTATAATTTCAAAGAATGTAGCTTGGGGCCGCTCCATGACTTGACCTCGTCACATGGACCTTTGTACCTCTAATCAACATTGAGGGAAACCATGGTCACCTATGACACAATTTTGGTTCCAATTGAACTTCAAGTTCATTGATTCAATTTTTAACATTTTTTCCTATTTTTGAAGTTGACCTCACATGACCTTTGACCTCAGCAATGACCTTTGACTTCATCAACATAGGAAGGGATCCCAAGGTGCACTTATGAACAGAAGTTTTGGGTTCCAATTGAACTTCAACGTTTCAATTGAGGGTCCGATTTTAAAAAAACTTAACAATTAGTGACCACACATACATCCAAACACACATACACACATACATACAACACCACAAACGGATTAGGCTGAGAAATAATAATTAATTCAGGTGAAAGCTGGAAAAAATTGCAATAGATTTTTTTCACCACAGTGCTTTCCTAAAGGTCCCGCAGAATGCCATATACTTAAGCAGGTCAAAAATCCCATGGTGAGACATGTTCTAATTGGCATACTCCAAATGGTCGCCAATTCCTAAGACGTTCTCATTGTTTAGTTGTAGTACTTTCTCAAACATATTATTTGTTAGTGAAAGGACAAAATTTTGTTATAGTTATGACGTATTGTTATTTTACCTCTCTTATATAGACAACACTGTTGTTATAATTTATACTTTACCTTTGTATAATCCCAAAATGGCCGCCAATTATAAGATTTTTACATTGATTTTGTGGTATTATTTATCTAAAATGTTGTTTGGCACAATACCTGCGTAAATTGGTTATATTTTCAGAGTTTATTATTTTTACATGTTATACAACACCATTATCTTTGCAGAATGTATAAACTAATATGCACCACTCCAAAATGTCCGCCATTTCTAAATTTTGAGCAAGATAATCAAACTTTGACATTATGTTGTATATACTATTGCACTTACAGGACCTAAAAGACCTTTGGATCTGTGTTTCACTTTCACACACTGGCTACATAACACTCCAGCATCCCCCCCACACACAACACCCACACCACACACCAACCACCACCCCCAACAACACACACACCCACAGAGCCACGACTGTAGAAAGTATGGAAAGAGTACCAGATCCCATAGTGTATTACAAGATTGTTTTCAAAATTTTATATTATTTACTTTAATATTAGCAAATTTGTTTCTGAAATTATATAAATATTCTTATTCCTTCTTTCTTTTCGCTTCCTTTCAATTTTTTGTACAGTCATCCTAAAAACGCAGGCTAGCGTAAATAGAGAGAAAGACTCCAATCCTCCAACTGTATGATCTTACTCTTCCAAGTGAATTATTAGCAAGCGTTGTTTGCCAACTGAACTGCAAGAGTGAATAGGCACATCAACGTGAGTAGGCTCCTTCAACTATGATAAACTGTTTGGCTTGAAAAACTTTAGAATATACATCCCCTGCCATTCATACACTGGGCCTTTACAAGACACTCCTTAAACCCTGTGTCCTTCCGCTATTCAATATGCATCCTCTACAGAAACCACACTGTGTCAAGATCTCCAGAAGAACCATAAACTAGTCTACGCTCAACCATATTATGAACATTCTCCAACTGATGTCATCTAACATCAGAATAGGCTCTCTAATATACAGAACCACTAGTCTTTCAAGATTAGAATAGGCACCTCCAACATAATCATAAATAGTCCCCTAAACCACTAACTCGCCGTATCATAAACATCCTCCAACTGTTGTCTGCCAGGATAAGAATAGGCATCCTCCAACAGAACCATGAATATCTAATCTTAGGTTGTACATAGACATCCTCCAACCTGTGTGTCAACCAAGCTCAGAATATGCAATCCTCTATACAGAACCGTGAAATGATCTTAAGCTCAGTTGAATAACACCAGACATTTCCACCACCACTGCAACAGTTTAGTGTAGCATAGATATCCTTGTATTGGTCAGCTTTTACCACTAAAACTATTTATACTTTGCTGTTCCTTTAAATTATGTCATATTGTTCGAATTTGTAAAATGTCTGAAATATGCACTATGGATAACTGTTGTTTTTGCAATAAGCCACTGAATGCTGGAAGACTACATTCAGTTAGATTAAAGATAGTAAGGAGTACATCGAGCACGAAACACAGCTGTTTTTTGACCCCATGGCAAATGTCTCTTCTCTATTTTTTAGAGGAATTTTAAGCACTGGGGTCGACACAATTTTGAACAACTGATATAAGTAGGGACATGCAAGACTTACTACCCCGCAAAATATAGAAAAGCCATTGCGGGAATCTTGCCATATAGGCCTACAAAGGTCTAGTTTTGTATATTTAGCGCCCTCTATATGCTTATTCCCCCTAGAAAGACGTGTAAAACTAAATTTTTCATGGAAAATCATATTTGCCCGCAATGAATTTCATCATTTACACCGGATGGTAGTTAGTGGCATAAATACTACTACTCTCTCCAAATTAAGTTGTCCAAAAGTGTGTCGCCGTTGATATTTTTTGTTTTATTTTCGTTTTGTTATAATAAATAGACTTTCACAGCTGTGACAACATCGTGGAGCAATATAAGAACAACCCCTGGACAATGTGTGCATCAGGAATGCCGTCGAAACTTCTGTGAACCCAACAATAGATAGCCAAGGATAATGCCTCGAAGGGTACTGATGTCGAGGAGGTAAACGCCTACGTTCGCTGCATCAACCTTTTGATTTCAGCACGCACTGTTTTGTTTTGTGGTCAAGCTGCAAAGTTTTCGATGGAAGAAAGCGAGGATTTGAGGTCATCCCTGTCGAAACCAAAGATTTTCAGGAGAAATTAACACAGAATGTGTGGAACGAAATGATTGCCTGGTCGCATGTTGTCTTCTAGAAACTGCATGTGTAAATGATCTTCATGCAGCTGATTGCTGTAGATCCAAATCAATGCAGTGTGAATTTTCGAACTGCAAAACAGATTGCCACAGGCAGACTAGAGGGTAGCACAAGAACCGCCAAATTTGCTAAATTGGCCGAGCCTAAACATGACTAGAGAAAATGCATTCCTGAATGTTGCTAAGTTTCTTGAGGGAAAATGATGAGGAAGCTTATTGGTGTTCGTATCATGTTTTATGTAGCTGAGAAAACAATATACTTTCTTACAATCAGTTTTGGCTTTCGCAGTGGTATAAATTGTTGAGCAAATTCTCCCCAAGAATTTTTTCATCTTCTTTTCTGAATCACTTGACCGTCTAAATGTTCTCTTGTTGATAAATTTTTCTTGGACTTCTTCAGTTCTGCTTTTGATAAGGTTGATCACATTTTATTACTTGCTAAGCTTATTCTTTGGGGATTCAGTTTGTCTACTTCATGGATTCAGAATTTTCTTTTTTCTTTCTTGAACGCATACAAGGGTTGTCTTCAAAGGTGCATTTTCTGAGTGGTCTTCTGTTACATCAGGGGGTACCACAAGGCTCGGTCTTGTCCTATCTGTTCTTGCTTTTTGTCAGTGGTATCAATCGTTGTTCATCCTCCTATTTTCAGTTTGCTGATATCCACGTTAGTTTTGCCCTATCTACAATTGATCCTACACCAGATTCTCCAAGGAAGATAGTAACATCTCTTCAATGAAGTTCTGGAATAAGCTGCCCTTAAATTTATCGAAGTGTTTCCACAATGCATGTAACACGATCCAGTCAGCTCTGCATATTATCCTTCGTATTATATTGATTATACCACACTCACTGATGTTGGAAAGCTTTCAAGTTACTGTGGTTATTTCACTAAGGATCTCTTTTTTGACACTCACATTGGTAATGTATTTGATAAATTTCTAAGCATGTCTGGTTTCATAATCATGTGCACTAGAAATAGTTCCGTCTTCGCCTGCCCTCCTCCATCTGTGTAATTCTCTTGTCATGCCGCATGTTCTGTATGTGCTAGCGTTTGGGCACCCTCCAGCGAAATCACTTGAGATCGACTTGAGAAAATTCAGTGAAGGATAACACGCTCCTTAGCAGAACGGCTTCGTGACTTGGCTTAGTGAGACTTGAGTATGTTTTTAGGAATCAGAGGTTGGTTTTTGGTTACAAAATTCTTAATGATAAGGGCCCAGTTCTTTCAATCTCTTTCATTCATCGTAGTTCTTTGTATAATCCAGCTTTTAACACAGAATTGCTAAAAGTAACTCTTTCTATAATTCTATTTTGTCCACTTCCCCGTCTTTGGAACGAGATTCCGTCAACATTGCATGTTGGCTCAGAAATGTTGGAACTGTCAGACTGTTTTGTAAAGAATTTTACTTTGACTTCACAAATTGAGGTTCTGCTTACCACCACAAGATGAAGTATTTTTTGTATGTGATTAACTCTACTATTTACATATTATTTAATGTATTGCTATTTCATTTAAATTCTAGCATTTTCTGTTTAAATACTGGTACTGTTTTTCATGTATTCTTGCATTATGTCCTGCCATCAATGTTGTTCTTAATAGGAAAAGTGTGCACTTAAGTGCTTGGGTATTTTTCAGCCCATTCATTTTTCCAGGATTACTTGCTAATATTTGTATTTTGTATTATTATAACAAACAACAGTAACTGAGCTATATGAAAATGAGACTACAGGAGCACTTTGGCCAGAGGATTGTATTCACTGAACTAAATGGAAAACATAATGTTGTTACATTTCGAAACACGGCCAGTTCCATACTTTATGAATTCCACAGGCAGCAGAAGAGTACTACACCAGAGCAGGAGAAAGTGAGGATAATTGAAGCTGCTGCTAAACTCATTCAGAGTGACGTTAAGTCCCAGAAAGTCACAAGCGACATTTATCCGACTCCTGCAGAGATGTCATCTACCACAGCTGCACTTCAGTTTCTCCCAGATTCTCTACAGGTGCTGTTGAGGACTATGTTTGTAGGTAAGAATGTAGATGTGAAACTGGCATCAGTTGGACAAGCCATAATGCAGGCAATAAGGCCACGAGTTCTTCTTGCCCCTCTCCAGCTTGGTCTTGGAATAGAAATGCACCATCATTTCTCATCGCGGTTTTTGATAGATACATTGCATGCCCATTGCTTCTCCTGTTCCTATTCAGAAGTAAAGAAATATGAAAGAAGTGCTGCAGTGTCACAAGGAACCAAAATACCTAGCTTTACACCAGACCACTACATTCAGTATGTAGCTGATAATGTGGACCACAACATTGGTACTCTTGATGGATCGGGTACCTTCCATGGAATGGGTATCATAGCCACCCAAACACCAGCTACAAGGGTCTGCAAGCCTATACCTAGAATTACGGTAACTACAGAAGACATTGCTACTGTTGGGCGTATCAACATTAGATACTTCAAAGCTTCTGCCACTCTCGATCCTCTAGTGTACCAGCCCATTGTAAATTTGGGAATACAAGACACAACATTAAATCTTGACATGCTGTGGAAGACATCCTTGCTCCTTCGCAACCCCCGGCCCTCATGGTCCGGAATGATGCAGATGGTAAATAATGGCCGCCACCCAGGAAAGTCATCTGTAATGTTTCTACCAATGATAGATATGAATCCAAGTGATCCATCATGTGTATACTCCACTCTGCGGTTTGTATGTGACCATGCTAAACAGTATAATACTACACCTGTTTTAACTTTTGATCAGCCGCTTTGGTGGAAGGCAGTCGCAATAATCAGAAGTCAGCCAAGTGATAGTGATCTGAAGCAGGTTGTCCTGAGACTAGGGGGATTGCACACTGAGATGAGTTTCCTGGGAAGCATTGGACATTTGATGTCTGGTTCAGGCCTCCAGGAACTTCTTGAATCAGTTTATGCTAGCAACTCTGTGAGCCATATGTTGAGTGGAAAGGCCATCTCTAGAGCTGTAAGGGGCCACTTCCTGGTTGACGCTGCACTGAATACCATACTTGTAGCTGACTTGTACAACATCCAACTGCCAACTATCGAAGAGACACATCCTGTGGCAGTTCCTTGTCAAGTAAATGAACAGGATCAACCTTGTGTGGTTCCAGACAGAGCAAAAGATGCAGATATTGGAGAGCCAAATGAAGAGGAGCAACTCTGTGAGGTTCCACACAGAGCACAGGATGCAGACATATGAGAGACACATGAACAGGAGCAACCTGATAATCCAGACAGAGAACAGCATGTTATGGAGGGAGACATGCGAGAAGCGCAAAAGCTTTATGATAGACTGTTGTCTGCCACAGCATTAGTGGATGAAATATGCTCCTCGGATGTTATTAAGCAGATTCTTAGTCAACTGAAGGCTAAGAAAGAGACCATGATAACACGTACAGCAGTTCTCTGGTTGCAGTATATGGAAATGATTGATATTTTGCGCATGTTCCTTAAAGCTGAGAGAACAGGAAACTGGGAGTTGCATCTGCAGGCCATCCACAACATGCTACCATATTTTGCTGCTTCTGGACACATCCTGTATGCCAAATCTGCCTATGTTTATCTTCAAATGATGCGAGCCTTACCACATACACACCCAGATGTGTATAGGAGATTCAAAGAAGGCTATCATGTAGTGAGAAGAAGTGATCGCTTCTGGGCAGGCCTATCCACTGATCTTATAATCGAGCAAGTTTTAATGAGAAGTGTTAAGTCAAGCGGAGGTCTAACTAGGGGAAGCGGAATGTCAGAAACACAACGTAGTGTGTGGCTTCTCTCCATGCCATCACGTGCAGAGGTGAATAATGCTATGCAAGATTTGACAGGCGTGAAGTTTGAAACGAGTGAACAACATAAGGATATGATGAAAGCCAGGCAGAATCGTGATGTTAAAGACACCATAGAACTACTCGGCTACATTAAGCAACGCAATCCTTTCAGCTCAGATGCCACTCTCCATAGTATAGCGAATGGGATGACTGCAGAGGAAAGAGTTAATGTAGATCAGGCCAGCGACATAGGCAAGAAAATTTTGGATACCATGGTTGGAAAGAATGTGGATGACTTCTCATTCAAAAAAGCAGATCAAGCTGTGACACTAGGCTCAAGGACTTCTATAAAAAACAACAATGACTCTGTGCAAGTAGATCCACAGCTACTTTTCCAGCGACTAGTGGCAGTCAGTACAGAACGTGCAGATGAAGATTTATCATCCGTATTTAGCTACGAGTTATGCGGTCATCCCACAGCACTGTTTGAGCCATCATCTCTTCCCCTAGAGGCCGACAAACCAGCCTTAGCAGATGCCATTTGGAAGGTGTTACCACAAGAGCAGTCCTTATCCAGAGGTGATGTTCATTATGTTTTGGATGGTGGTGCACTCCTGCATCGTCTCCCATGGCCGCGTGGAAGTACCTACAATAGCATATGTCAAGATTATGTTAATTATGTTACCACCAAATATGGGCGACCAACAATAGTTTTTGATGGTTATCAAGATGGTCCCTCGACTAAAGATGCCACTCATCTGAGAAGAAGAGGCGCTTGTCCCGGCCTGACAGTCAATTTCACAGCGGATATGGTTATCAAATCTAAGAAAGATGAATTCCTTGCAAATGAAATTAACAAGCAGAGGTTCATCAACCTTCTCAGTGAAAGATTGGAAAGAGCTGGGTGTGAGACATTTCATGCTACACACGATGCAGATGTCCTCATTGTCACCACGGCAGTGAAATCTGCTAGATCAATTGACACCATATTAGTTGGTGATGACACCGAACTTCTCATACTCCTGATCTTCTATGTCGAGCTGAATGCTAGGGATATATTTTTTGCTCCTGAGCATAAATCAAATTCCAAGAAGTGGAGGACTTGGAATATCAAGAAGCTGAAGCAAACTCTAGGAAGTACTGTGTGTGACCATATCCTATTTGTCCATGCACTTCTTGGCTGTGATACCACGTCACGTATTTTTGGACTTGGCAAGGGATTAGCCCTCAAGAAAATCATGAAAAATGCCAGCTTCGGTGAATATGCAAACACCTTCAATCAAACAGCTACAGATCCAAGTGATATCATCAGGGCTGGGGAAAGGGCGCTGATCTGTTTGTATGGTGGAGACCAAACAGAGAATCTGGATTCTTTGCGGTACAGAAGATTTTGTGTGAAGGTATCAGCAATCACATCTGCTTTAGAAGCAAGAACTTTGCCACCAACCTCAGCAGCAGCCAAGTACCACAGTTTGCGTGTGTATTACCAAATACAAGAGTGGAAGGGGATGGCAAACAGTCTTTCACCAGAGGTTGGCAGATCAGAGATGGGAAATATCTTCCCATACAAACAGACAAACCACCAGCACCGCAATCACTTCTTGAAGTAATCAGATGTGGATGTAAGAGAGATTGTGCAACAAGAAGATGCACATGACGAAAGTATGGCCTTCGGTGCTCAACTGCTTGTACAGACTGCCGTGGAACTACCTGTTCCAACTCACCACCCCCAGATCTAGAACTTGATCAGCCTACCCCATAAATGTGCAATGGCTAATTTTGAGAGAACATATGCCATTTTGCCATTTCTTATGGTATAGATTTGTTTCTGCACACTTCCAACTGTTGAATAGTTTAGCCGATAAATCAGTTGCCCAAAATGTGTAGATTTCAGACAGTTGAATTCAAATTGGGAACGATATGGCATTGAAATAAGCTCAAAGCAGAAATGCTGCTTTGCTGTGACATAACAGCAGAGCAATAATGGAGCATGCATTCTGAAACCAGCATTAAGGGACGTTATAAATAGTCTATCAAGTAGTTATAAGTTAAGAGGTTTTGCATTCTTATGACTATTTATGGGCAAATGCCTACTTGTCAGCCATGGATATGGATTCATGCAAATGAAGGTTCACGGCCTGTCAGAGATATACAGTGGAAAAATAGAATATTATGTAATATACATTAAAAGTCCATCAAAAGTTCTGTCACATGTTCACAAACATTTGGTTCACAAAATCTGATCAACTCAAGGCTGTATAGTTTCAGCCATTTTGTTTTTATGCAAATAAGGACTATCTTGGCCTTGCACCTTATGCATTTGTATATAACATGTGAAGCATAACATCCACTCACAAAAATGTAAATTATAACAATTTACAAGTACAACAGCTATCTAGGAGAAGAAATACAACCTATTCAATGAAAATCTAAAAAATATGGCAGCTATTTTGAATTTATGCAAATTAGTTATGCCTCCACCAATTAGCTTCTGTATTTCTACATAAAATGTAAAGCATATTATATTTATTTTATGTAAATATTACACATTTTATGGGCTGCAACAGCTATTTAGGATAGCTGTACATGAAAATCAATGTAAAAACATAGGAATTGGCGGCCATTTTGGCTATTAGTGAAACTTGAGTATGTTTTTAGGAATCAGAGGTTGGTTTTTGGTTACAAAAGTCTTAATGATATAGGGCCTAGTTCTTTCATCTCGTTCATATCATCGTAGTTCTTTGATCGTCAAGGCTTTGACACAGATTGCGAGAAGTAACTCTTTCTATAATTCTAATGTTTGTCTCACTTCCTCGTCTGTGGAACTGATTTCCTCAACATTGCATTTGGCTTCAAAATGTGGTGAGGTTGGTAAGGTAAGGGGAAGTACATAGAGGGAAGATGGAGCGGGGTGTGTCATCGATGGGGTTATGGAGGGGAGAGGGGGGATGATGTGAGAGTGGAGGGGTTATTCTACGGGATAGTTGAAAGTGAGAGTTGAAAAAAAAAAAAAACTTTCAGGACTGGTTGGAAGAATTTTACTTTGACTTCACAAATTGAGGTTCTGCTTACCACCACAAGAGGAAGTATTTTTTTGTATGTGATTAACTCTACTATTTGGCATATTATTTAATTTATTGATTGCATTTCATTAAATCGATAGCATTTTCTGTTTAAACTGGTACTACTGTTTTTCTTTTTCATGTATTCTTGCATTATGTCCCTGCCTCAATGTGTGTTTCTTATAGGAAAAGTGGCACTTAAGTGCTTGGTATTTTTTCACAGCCCATTCATTTTTCCAGGATTACTGCTAATATTTGTATTTTTGTATTATTATACAAACAGCAGCCATAACTGAGCTATATGAAAATGAGACTACAGGAGCCCTTGGCCATAGGATTTTATTCACTGACTAACTGGAAAACCTAATGTTTTTACATTTTTCGACACACTGGCCAGTTCCATACTTATGAATTCCACGTGCAGCAGAAGAGACTACCCCAGACAGGAGAAGTGAGGATCATTGCAGCTGCTGCTAACCATTCAGAGGACTTTAAGTCCCCACAGTCACAAGCGACATTTATCCAACTCCTGCAGAGATGTCATCTACCACAGCCGCAACTTCAGTTTCTCCCGGATTCTCTACAGGTGCCTGTGAGGACTATGTTTTTTGTAGGTTAAGAATGTAGATGTGAATCATGGCATCAGTTTGTACAAGCCCCTAATGATTGCATTGCAGTACGGCCCGGGTATCTTGCTTGCTCCTCTCCAGCTTGGTCTTGGAATAGAAATGCACCACCTCATTCCATCGCGGTTTCTGATAGATACATTGGTTGCCCATTGTTTCTCTTTCTTCCTTTCCTATTCAGACGTAAGAAATAAGAAAAAGTGCGCAGTGTCACAAGAACCAAAATCCCGAGCTTTACACCAGACCACTACAATTCAGTTGTAGCTATCAATGTGGACCACAACTTGGTACTCTTGAATGGATCGGGGTACCTTCCATGTAATTGGATCATAGCCCCCAAACACCAGCACAAAGGTCTGTAAGCCTAAACCTAGACTTACAGAAGACCATTGCTACTTTTGGGCGTATCAGGACATAGATACTACTGACGCTTCTGCTACTTACTCTCGATCCTCTAGCTGTACCAGCCCATTTTAAAATTTGGCTCATAATACAAGACACAACATTACATCTTGACAGGTTGTGGGAAGACATCCTTGCCCTTCGCAACCCCCGGCCCTCATGGTCAGGAATGATGCAGATTGTAAATAATGGCCCCCACCCAGGCAGGAAAGTCTCTTAATGTTTCTACCAATGATAGATATGAATCCAAGTGATCCATCGTGTGTACGGTATAGCTCCACTCTGCGGTTGTATGTGACCATGCTACACACTAATTATACTAACACCTGGTTTAACGTTTGATCAGCCGCTCTAGGGTGGAAGGCAGTCACAATAATTAGAAGCCAGCCCATTGATAGTGATCTGAAGCATGTTTTCCTGAGACTAGGGGGATTTGCAACACTGAATGAGTTTCCTGGGAAGCATTGGACATTTGATGACTGCTCAGGACTCCAGGAACTTCTTGAATCGTTTATCTAGCAACTCTGTGAGCCATATGCTGAGTGGAAGGCCATCTCTAGAGCTGTAAGGGGCCACTTCCTTCCTGGTTGACTCTGCACTGAATACCATACGTGTAGCTGACTTGTCACATGCACCTGTCCAACTATCGAATAGACACATCCTGCGGCAGTTCCCTTGTCAAGTATGAAACAGGATCAACCTTGTCATGGGTTCCAAGACAAGCAAAAATGCGGATATTGGAGTATCCAAATGAAGAGGAGCAACTCTGTGGGTTTCCAGAAGAGCACAGGATGCAGACATAGGAGAGACACATAAACATGGAGCAACCTGAGAACCAGACAGAGAACCATCCATGTTTGGAGGAGCTTTATGCATAGATGCTGTCTGCCATAGCATTAGTGGATGAAATATCTCCACCGGATGTTATTAAGCAGAGATCTTTCCTGAAGGCCTAAGAAATAGGCCATGAATAACATGCGTAAGTCAGGTTCTCTGGTTGCAATATATGGAAATGATTGACATTTTGCGGCATGTTCCCTTAAAGCTGAGAGAAAGAAAACTGGGAGTTGCATCTGCAGGCCATCCACAACAATGCTACATCTTTTGCTGCTTCGGACTAATCCTGTATGCCAAATCTGCCTATGTTTATCTTCAAATGATGCGAGCCTTACCACACACCCAGATGTGTATAGGAGATTCAAAAAAGGCTATCATGTAGTGAGAAGAGTGATCGCTTCTGGCATGCCTATCCACTGATCTTATAATCGAGCAACGTTTTAATTAGACGTGTTAAGTAAAAAGATCCAGCGTATGTCAACTATTTGAAGCGGAATGTCAGAAACACAACAACGAAATGTGGGCTTTTTCTCTCCATGCCATCACGTGCAGAGGTGAATAATGCTATGCAGATTTGACACCATTGAACTACTCGGCTACAACATTAGTCAACTCAAATCCTTTCAGCTTCAGTCCACCTCCATAGTATAGCGAAGGGATACTGCCGAGGAAAGAGTTATGTTAGATCATGCCAGCGACATAGGCAAAAAATTTTGGATCCCATGGTTGTAAAGGAATGCTGTATGACTTTCCATTACAAAACAGATCAAGCTGTGACACTAGGCTCAAGGACTTCTATAAAAATCAACAATGATCTGTGCAAAGTGGTAGATCCACACTACTTTTCCAGCGACTAGTGGCGTGCAGTACAGACGTACAGTTGAAGATTTATCATCCGTATTTAGCTATGAGCTATGCGGTCATTCCACAGCACTGTTTGAGCCATCATCTCTTCCCCCCTAGAGCCGACAAACCAGCCTTAACAATGCCTTTGGAAGGTTTTACCACAAGAGCAGTCCTTATCCAGAGGTGATGTTCATTATGTTTTGGATGGTGGTGCACTCCTGCATCGTCTCCCATGGCCGCGTGGAAGTAACTACAATAGCATAGTCAAATATTATGTGTTAATTATGTACCACCAAATATGGGCGACCAACAATAAATTTTGATGGTTATCAAGATGGTCCCTCGACTAAAGATGCCACTCATCTGAAAGAAGAGGCGCTTGTCCCGGCCTGACATTCATTTCACCGCGGTTGTAATCAATCTAAGAACGATTAATTCCTGGCAAATGAAATTAACAAGCAGAGGTTCATCAACCTTTCTCAAGTGAAAAATTGGACAGAGCCTGGGTGTGCAGACTTTCATGCTACAACACGATGCAGATGGTCCCTCATTGCACCCGTCAGTGAAATCTGCTAGATCAATTTACACGCAATATTAGTTGGTGATGACACGTACCTTCCTCATACTCCTGATCTTCTATGTCGAGCTGAATGCTAGAGATATATTTTTTTGCACCTGAGCATAAAGCAAATTATCGCAAGAAGAGAGGACTTGGGATATCCAGAATCTGAAGCAAACTCATAGGGGTACTGTGGTGTGACCATATCCTATTGTCCGTGCCTTCTTGGCTGTGCACTCCACGTCCACGTATTTTGGCCTTGGGAAATGGATTAGCCCTCACGAAAATTCATGAAAAAATGCCAGCTTCGGTGAATTTGCAAATCAACCATTCAAGTCAACAGCTACCCGATCCAGTGGATATCATCATGGCTGGGGAAAGGGCGCTGATTTGTTTTGTATGGTGGAGACACCAACAAGAAATCTGGATTCTTGCGGTACAGAAGAGTTTGTGTGACGTATCAGCATCCACTCTGCTTTAGAAGCAAGAACTTTGGCCACAACCTCAGCAGCAGCCAAGTACCACAGGTTGCTATTTATTCCAATTACAAATAGTGGAAGGGGATGGCAAACAGTCTTTCAACATCTTTCACCAAGGACTGGGTTGGCAGATCAGAGTGGGAAATATCTTCACATACAAACAGACAAACCACCATGCACCGCAATCACTTCTTGAATGTGGATGTAAGAGAGATTGTGCACCCAACAAGAAGAGCACCGCCGAAAGTATGACCTCGGTGCTCAACTGCTTGTACAGACTGCGGTGGAACTAGCTTCCACACCCCACCCCCAATCCTAGAACCTAGGACCTTGATCAGCCTACCATAAATGTGCATGGTTATTTGGAAAACATATGGGTCATTCCCTGCTTATCTTGAATACTACCCTTTGTCATCTTATACTTACATATCACAGCTTTATTGGAAGAGATATATCTGTCGCAAAAAGCAAAACGTCCAAATTTAAACCTTGACTTGACCCCCCTAAAAATCAATGTCACACATTTTGAACTCCAATTCTGCTTGAATATGGTTAAGAGGGGCCCCGGCTGAGTTGTGTGTCAAATTTTCAACATGGTGTCTAACTGCCATATGTCGGTAAACAGCTTCAAAAGAATCTAAACTTTCAAAACTATATTAGACAAGTTCCCATTGAAATTAGAACAGATGCTGACTTTGCAACCTGGGTATTCAGGAAGTTTTAGACCTTTGAATCAAAGTTTGGAACCTTGTAGAACTCGAAACATGAAATTGAATCAATATAGCACCTTATTACACCTGATCTAGTTATGTGGACAAAATTTCAATTTCATCAAGCTTTTACTTGATTCTAATTGGATTATATAGTAAAAAGTGAACTGTGGCAAGTTAATACCGCATTTTGCAAAGTTCAGGTTTCCTGTGTGTTTTAAATGGGATTTCTTTTCCTTTCCAAAACGAATTACATAAGTAGGGCCTTTTTGAAGAACAGTTTCCTTTAGAAGACACTTTTAGACACCAGCAATGAAACTTTGGTCAAAATATTAGTCAGAACCCTCCTCAAACTATTTCAATCAGAATTTGGTGGCCGAATGGCTGACATTGGTTTTTAAGGGGGGCCCAGTCATGGTCTATTTGGATTTTTTTTTGTTTTCTTTTTGCGACCACTATATCTCTTCCAATAAAACTGATATAAGTATAAGATTGTACACAAGGGGTTAAGTATTCACGCTAGCTTTCATCAGCCCAAAGTTGGAAGTTATATATCACTTTTACTTTGACTTATAGGCCCCACAAAGTATGGTCCGCGTGTTTTTGACCATTTTCGACCCCCTGTTATTTTAAATGGGGGCAAGGTGCATTTTTTCTGTCCAATTTGCAATCTGCAGCAAAGGTTATCCAGAATGCCAAGTTTGAAGGATCTCGTGGTGTAGTTTTTCCTTATGCCTCTGAATATTGAATTCACACCGGTACAATGTTTTTTAGGTGACCCCCCTCAAATTTTAAATTGCTTTAGCGTGAAAACGAAAAGAGTCGAGCCTCAAATTTCAGGACTTTAGTTTCCCCTCATGATATCTTTCAATCAAAACCAAAAGGGGAAGAAATCCATGAGTGATGGTGTACTCTATTGTTGAATTGGCAATGGAATGACCCATATGCCATTTCTCATGGCAATAAATTGGTTCTTCTGCATACTTCCAATACTTACTTCCAAACTTTGCTCAGTTTAGCCACATCAGTTGCCCACATGGGTAGATTTCAGACAGTTGAATTCAAATTGGTACGATATGGTATTGAGATAAGAGAATAAGCTCAAAGCAGAAATGCTGCTTTGTTTCTGCTGCATGTGACATACAGCAGAGCAATAATGGAGCAAGCATTCTGAAACCAGCATTAAGGACTTATGATATTCTATCAAGTAGTTATAGTTAGAGGTTTGCATTCTTATCACTATTTTCTGGGCAAATGGCCTACTTCAGCCATGGATATTGATTCTCAAATAAGGTTCACGGCCTATCATGATATATACAGTGGAAATAGAAATATTCTAAATAATACCTTTAAAGAAAGTTAAAGTCCATCAAAAGTTCTGTCACATGTTCACAAACATTTGTTTCACAAATATGATCAACTCAATGTAAACTGTATGTTTCATCAGACAGCCATTTTGGTTTTAATGCAATAAGGACTACTTGGCTTGCCAACCTATCATTTTGTATATAACATTTGCGCATAACATTCCACTTACAAAAATGTAAATTATAAATCAATTAAAAATTTTTGAAAGAGTAAAATAAACTATTAAATACAACCTTATTCAAATGAAAATCTACAAAACATGGCACGCCAATTTTGACTTTATGCAAATTAGTTATGCCTCCACCAATTAGCTTCTGTATTTCTTTCTACAATAAAAGTAAAGCAATATTATATTTATTTTAATGTTAAATATTATACATTTTACTGGCTGCAACAGCTCTTTGAGGATAGCTTTACATGAAAATCAGTGTAAAACATGGATTTGGCGCCAGTTGGATTTATTCAATTAGGTGTAGTTCCACCCTGGATTTTCTTGGACTGTTAGTATGTCATTCTGGTGGGGACCTTAGAGAAATGCAATTGTGTGAAAAAAAATTCTACTGCTATTTCCCAGCCTATATAGCTGGCGGGCCCACAAAAATGACATCATTTGTGTTCAATATAGATAGATTTGGACCTTTTAAAAGACATATTAACACTTGTTCATTACACATGTGGAACGAGGCCGTGTTAATTTTGCATTCTCATTTGTTCCGATTTTGAAATAATATTTTTGCCCCTAATATTTGTTTCTTTGTGGGATTAAAATTGTAGTGCTGTTTTTTATTGTATGATAACCCCGCACATGTGGCATACAGTTCGTGCCCAATTCCTTCGGGAAAGTGGATACCCTCCCCCTCCTAGTAGGTAGACCTTGTCCACTTAGAGGCCCGACTTAGAGATTTCCCAAGGATTGATTCCATCCTCAAAAGTGCGTGTTTTTTGCATATAAAGTCTCCCCCCTACTAATCACGTGTGAAATAGCTAAGCTCAAATCGACTTCTTTCATGGAAAAATCACAACTTTGTAATAAAATTCCCCGACAGGTGTGGCAGAAGATAATGGTCCGCCGGTCTCAACAGTCCGTGTACAATGGTGAACAATAGGGCAAATCGATTCAGTTGACTCTTCAACGCAACTTAGTTTCAGCTTTATTCCGTTGTCATTATGGGGCCCGGACTGTGGTTCCTTCCGGACATATCGCCTTCACACCGGTGAAGAAGTACTTATCGTCCGGCGTACTCACATTCCGGGAACATGGTGAGAATATGGCACTCGATTCAGTTGCTCTTCACGCAACATTAGTTTCAGTTCACGCTTTATTCCGTTGTTGTATATGAAGCCCGGACTAAGGTTAACGCCGGACTATATCTGCTTTCACACCGGATTGTTGTTTATACACAGTTTCCTATGGTCTTACTGTTATACTATACATTACAAAAACGGAAAATTTAACTATTCAAACCTTGGAATTGAGCGTTTTTTATTAGTGACTATCTTTATTCTAGTAAGTATTTAATTAATACGAAAACTAATAAAGGCGCTCAAGATTTTGAAATTTAATGTTAAAACCACCATTATCGGATGCACCCGGCAGGCCATCTAAATAGCCTTATTGGTACCAAGGCCCTGGACTTGTTTCCCGGTTAGTTCTTAGAATGGGCACTACACGCTTAGTTTCGCTGATTAAACCATACAAACGAACGAGCAGGCGGACGCTGTTTTCGCACTTACCGAGGTCACAGTTCCATACAAATACATATTACAATAATTGTTACTACGACTGTCTAAATATCGTCACAATCGTCATAGCAACTACCACCTACTATAAGCCCATGCTATTTTGAGCCATTTTGAAAATCTGGCAAAAAACTTCCTCCGTCCCCGAATCTATGTGACGATGACTTTCTTCTGCATAAACCAATGCCTGATGATTTCTTTGATTAAAGGTCCTTTTATATCGAGGGGCGCCTGGCGAATCAACGAGAAATGCATTTTTCCTCCGTAAGTTTTAGTTGTTAATGGGCTTGGCGGTAACATCCAAGCGTCCACCAGTGAGCTCGTCGATTCAAGATGGCCATCCGACATCTAGCCTTTTATTTATCAATCTTGATTGGTACCACTCTGGGGGGCTTTTTGGTATTCAAGTGTCCATCCATGACACTTTTCAATTTTTTGACCCTGTAGAATCTTTTGCGACCTACTATCGCGCTTAAGCTACCCCCCTTCAGAATGGCCATCGAACATTTTCGTGTATTTCATAGTATAAGGTAGCCCTGGTATAAATTCCCCTTTGGTCCCCCCTCCCCCCCCCCCCCCAGTGGTACCTACCAACATGCCTGGCTCGCCCACTATAATTGGGTGAATGTTGAGTGGCGTTGAATTCATGAGAGCGGTAGACTTGTTCAAGCGCTCTACCAGCTCATTCATTGTCACACGTCTGCCCTGTGGGCACTTTTATTCAAAGGTGGAAATGTTGCGTGAACATGGACTACCAAAGCACCCCCTAAACAAGTATTTCCCATTCCACCGACACCAAAACAACGCCTAAACAAGTATTTTTGTCTGTTTATGCTACCCAAAGAGGTATTTTTGTCACTATTTTTTAACCCTAAACAATGTACATCGCCTGTTCGTTAATATAAACACCCTTATTATTTTGCTTTTGCTTTACAATATCTTTCATATTTTTGATCTCTGCTTAATTTTAGTATCAATACCCAAACACAGAAACCAAAAAAAACATTTGTCCAAAATTTTTGTTCGGGTTAAGAAAAAATCACACCTTTTCCCACATCTTGCTGTTTTTGACACCCGAATCCATGACCCCGCGCGTACATCCCGTGGTGGAAAAAGATACCCTTTTTTTACGCGTTTTTCGTGTTCACGTATCAAATCCACCTTTGAACTACAAGTGCCCCCCCCCCGGGCACTTCTGATTAAATAATGTTAATCAATACGGATTGGAGCATTCACCCCTCCCTAAAACTTTATTAGCGAGAAAATCACTCATTATAACCACCTAATTTGATGTCTGCCCAATTTCACCTGACCTGCTTCCCATGCTTCCACTAGCATTCATATTGAAGTTCCAGCTCAGGCAGAGCGCATTGTTCAGTCTTAAAAATCACAAACTAGACAGGGCAGGGTTAGAGTAACCCCCGCAAAAAATGCTAAAAACACTGATTTCAAACTGGAAACACAATGTTCAAAATAATGGAGAATTAATGTTATGCAGTACGTACAGTGTGAAAAAATCAAGTTTTTTTCGTTCTTAACAGACAGCCTTGATCAGGCTATAGAGCGGTGGATTGGATCGCAGAACTCATATTTTGAATATAAGTTTATCTCGTTATTTCCAAATATATTTCATTACCGTTACTATTCAGCAATATGCAAAATTGCAGATCAAAATCTCAATGTGTTAGATCTCTATTAGTATAATTAATAATACAACACATAATTTTAACGTGTAAAAATTCGTTACTGATCTGATTTTTTCACCAGACAATGCAGGATACATCATATAACAACAAATCCACTAAAATAATCCAATATGGCCGCGAAAATAGCCGACTTGCATATAATTAGCTAAAATCTTGGCTTCTCAAGTAGATTGTTGATGATTTTAGTCCAAATCTAATTATCCATGGTTCCTTTATGTGAAATTCAAAATGGCCGTCATTACACATACAATACTTATCTCAAATTCATGAACAAGGAACATAGGATAGAAGGAAACTAACGATTATTTCTAAATAAATATCTATAAGCGAATAATAAAATGTAGAAAAAATCATTAAAATGACAATAAATATACATAAATGAATAAATAATAGATATGAATAAAATCTTGATTTTTGTAATTCCATTTGTCTGGTATCAATCAACTAACACTGATCAGCTCAACGTTTACAACCGCACCAAAATTGTGCGCTCGCTATTCCAGAAACGGAACATGACCAAGATTACATACACCTTGCTTATTGAGCTTCACCGGCTACCCGTTGAATGTCGCATAAAATTCAAACTGGCCGTTTTTTGGCCTTCAAGCATTTCGAAGATACCTTGCGTTATCTTGTCATCTGTGCTTTTTCCACCTTACCAACCATCACTTTCCACTGTCCGTTCCCATCTGAAACTTATTGAAACTTCACGGGTCACCTTAAATCAGTGGTAACGCTCATTTCCTTTCGCTGCGTCAGCTGTTTTTGAGAATTACTTCCAAACCGCATGTCGCAGTATCCCCCACGCTTCCAGACTTCAACAAAGAAAAAATTTCAAAAAAAAAAAAATCAAAACAACGGGGGTCAGCTTAAAACTCACCTTTTTCATCAAGCTTTTCCATTGCTCATAGCTGTTTTGTTTGACTATTTTACGTGTTTATTGTTATGGCGCTCTGAGTTCTCTTGAAGATTTTGCGCCTTATAAGAAACTTATTTTTATTTATTATTATTATCTTATATCAATAAAAAGAAATTTTTTTGTAAAGAGACGAGTACGAAAATACGGAACCTGATCTGTAATAGAAGTCCTCTTAGGTGTTTTCCCACACCCAAGTTATTTCTCCACTTTCTGGGATTCAATCGTTTATATAATATTTCTTTCACACTCCATTTTCCATTTCTGGTACGGTTGTTAAAATAGAAAGATATATGGCATATTTTTTTTTTTCTATGTCCATTTCTGGCAAGAACGTACGTTTGTAGGCCTATAATTAATCATGCTTTTTATTTGAACAGTAGAGCGAAACTTTTCCCCAAAAGAAAAAATTATACTAAACTTTTTAACACATTCTTTCGAATATATTATATTGAGCGGCGTACTGGTTCTCATGTGCAGCGTTGGGAAATTGCATTGCTGGTAAGTCAAATACCAAAACACGCAATTCATTCTTCGAATAGACCTAAAAATGAACTAAAATTACTACTATTTGGTAATTGACAATCCTTTGGGATTATTGCTTTTAAACACGCCTCCCTAATCGCGACAGTTTTCCGAGCTTTTCCTTGCCGGAGACTGGCAAAGAAAGGAAAGTATAGTCAGTGAGAAGATAATTACATGTAATGGCAAAGCAAATTGGCCTGCCATTTTTTGTGGCCATTTAGATTTTTTGAGTTAAGGAAACATCAAAATGAATTCTTTGAACCTCAAAACATATTCAAAAACATGAGATATAGCTAATTGGCGGCCATCTTTGATAAAATTTTCTCCCCAAGGGATTATGGGATTTTGGGAATGTTTGTTGATGAGCATTCCTTCGTGCTTATCTGGTGCAAAATCACTCAATAATTTTTTTTCCGGGTCAAAACCCCCCGGGACCAACTATATCTGTCAGGCACCCAACCATACTCTACTTGACTCTGATATCGATTATGGTTCTAACATAGACAATCTACTTTAATTATTTTATCAACAAGTGAGAGTTTGTTTGTTAAAACACTGCTCAAAGCAAGCAATCCGATTAAGAAACGAACAACTGGAAATATATAGTCTGATAAAATGAGTGAAATAATGGCAAAATGTTAACCATCATATCCTCACACCAAAAAATACCAAATCGGCGATTATGTTCAGGACTTGTCAGTGTGAATTTGCCTATACTAAAGCGTATTCAGCATCACGTCGTTACGGAAAACAACAATCGTCGTTTTCTGAATATCCGTCAAACCACGTGCGTCAATCGCGAATCTGCTCAATGTGCTTTATTAAGTAATGACGGATATTGAGCGGATTGCCGCGATTCACCGCTTGAACTGTACTTTCTATTGAGTGTGAACTGCAGCACTATGTATGAGATTGCGATTATTCCCCGTATTGAAATTTGTGTTTACACATTGGGCGCGCGCGCGACCCCTCTCACTCAACCGCCGCCCTGCTGTACTCCTAGCTGATACTATAAAAATGATGTCGTTTAGTTAATTTCGAACTTGCCGAGTACTACCCATAATCCCCCTCACGAGTTGATCATCGCAGATGCAGAAAAGGCTCTTATGATTGTGCTGCAACCTTTCCATTTTTTACAAAATCTCCGAGGGGGCTAGAGTTATGCACCATTTGATTGAATATGTTCTATAGAGATGACAGTTTTTTTTTTTAGGTGGACAACCCCTAGGTTGTAATTTGGCAAAAATTTTACTTTTTCTGCACACATTGTTTATTGTAGCATGTGGTGGTAAGCAGAATTGGCGCTGCTGATTTCAACTTATCCCTGTTTGTGCCAAGTTGAATCGTTGTTACAACATTGTAAACTTGTACACTGTTACCTGATGTAGCGTTCAGTATTGTGTTGTAAAACCACATTCCTAGGGCATAATTACGCACATCGTGTACCCGGGAACGGGATCGCATAATGAAATGGACAATGGGTGTAAGCTTGGCGCTTCCAAACCCAGGGGCACTTCGGTGACAGAGGACTCAAACAATAGGGGTATTTGTGTGAGAGACAGCCAAAATGCCCCAAAATAGGGTTTTTTTTTTTTTTCGTGTGACAAATTTGTATGCAAAATCTTCCCAAAACATGCGGGTTCTTTTTTAGAATGTTTGCAAATAGTCCCAAAAATATCTAGGGTCTTTGGATAAAAATTTTCCCAAAAAGGTGACAGTGGTAAACTTCCCAAAATGTGGTCTTTGGTGACATTGAATAGGTGTTACCTCTCATCAGTGATCGCTTCTGTTTCAGTGACCGGTCCTGTTTCCGTGATCGTTCCGTTTACTCAGCTAGCGAAGCGCGGTCCTCACTAGTTAACAGAATAGCAGCAAGGTCGTTGTCCTCTTCCAATTTATGTCCATATGGTACAGCCCCCCCCAAGGTTTTGGGCTTTCTTCATATTAGGATGACCTCGTTTGTTGTAGTACCGTATTGACGTGTTATGCAAGCACGGATTCGTGTCAATTAATTATAAAAGAACTGTAACTCAGGAAACTGACAACCATACATTAACATTGTTCTGCGTCCCGACAGAGTGCAAAATACCAATCGTACTGCAAATTCACGTGTTTTGTGCCATATGACTAGTCTAGCCATAATGATTCCCGCATCCCCCCCCCCCCCCACCATATGCCGTTAAAAAGTATACAAAAAAGGATTTTTTTCTTTTCCGGCTCGGACTGCGTGGCAGGTTCATCCAAAGGCGGCTCGCTTGCAATCCAAGGTGGTGGGGTTTGATTACGTCCCACGAACAAACTTCTTCGCAACTGTTTTCCGATACAAATTAAAAGCGCCGCTCATTACTGAATGGTGACGTCATATTTGCGATACAACTTGAGAAGATTTGGGAAATTCTGTCACTGGAGTTCAACATTACGTTCGAGAGACTTTCAAAATAATGCGCAATGAATATGGGAAAATCCGGATGTTCTCGGCTATCGGAAGCTAAAAACAGGAATTCAAATCAACTTTCCGTTGGGTGAGTGTTGGTGTTTTTTCTTTCTTGTCTTCTGTGTTATAATAGTAACGTTGCGCCAAGAGTCAATCCAGAAATTAAGGGTTTGAAAAAGTACTCCTAAATCGTAGATTATGCGCGAAATAATGTGACTAGTTAGATGCAAGATTACATTTTACGTTTACTATGTTGGCCATTTGCAAAATCGGGCTATTTTTTTGGCAATGGAACCCAGTTTTAATTGGGAAATGCACTGGGAGTATTGATTGCCTGTCATATTATAGGCGCAGAACTGGTTTGTGGACTCAGAAGGGTCTAGACGAAGCGGTCAAGCATTGCATAAATAGTAATGTACTTTCCACGGCGCGAAGTTCCAAAGCCGGTGATTAGATCGGATTTACGCATACCTTAAAACCCTTGCACAGCTTCATAAGTAGTCTGTTTTTGTGCTCTCCAACATAAAATGTACCCTCTTATAATTATTTTATATTAGAGGTTGCAATGAAAACAATCCAATGGTGGCGATTGAATTAGCAAATAGTAAATAGCTGCCTTATGCGATAATTAAACTAGTTATGGTCCGGAAGCATGACCTCAGGCGAGAATCTCACACGTGTGAGGCCATGCCCTACACCCAACTCCACAAGCTGTTAAAAGGAGATGTGGTCCCGCCCGAGCATAGTTCGGGGCTTCTATAAAAACGACTCAGACTAAACTGTGTTTTGAAGAGTCAACTGGAATCTAAGTGCCCAGTAATATTCATCGTTGTTGGTGGACTGTGATCCGGCGGACCATATCTTCTGCCACACAGGTGTAGCAGGAGATTTTTCCGCCAGGGTCATAGTCCCCACTTGCAACGGTGAAGAAGGGTCACTCTATTCCGTTGACTCTCGCCCATAGGTTCACGCTTTAATCCGTTGTTGGACGTCGAAACTATGACTCCATGGGGTTATCTCCTTTTACAAACTGGACCTTTAATTCAGTAAATACCGTACTTTCGATAGTCCCAATTCAAACTTCTTGAATTTTCGTCAGAAATGCACATAAGCCTACTTCGCGGTTATACGGAATTTTGGTTTTGGCACGCGCAATGCATTGTGGGATCAAGCTTTGCCGAAATAGGCAAAGATCCACTTCCGGTTTTCCGTGTCGGCGATCACTTTGTGCGCGGAATGCACATCCAAGCTGATTCACGCCAGAGTCAACAAACAAATTACACAATTTCGTGCTAATACAAACACACTTAGCTTTTATAATTACTTCTCACTTAAGGATCAGTTTATTTACAGAAAATTCAGCACAAGTCTGGAAAAAAGTTCAAAATGCCACAATCGGCAGATCTCTTGTAGTCTGGAGCAGCCACTGCATATCACTGATGCGAACCTAACCGAACATCGAAATGTGAAATGGCCGAAAAAGCTAAGAAAAAGTATAATTTTCACCTTGTTTAAATGGTAAGACCCACCGTACAGATAAACTTTAACTACACCAAATGGGGCACGCACTTTACCTACGTCTTATACCATGTTCATGTTCTAGTGGTTGAATCATTGTCATGCTATCAGTGACCGTACGTAGTTTGACCACGACGTGTGACACACGTCAACGTTCATCATCAAAATAATCTATCGTCAAACCCTGCATGATGAAAGATAAGATGTACGTACTAGTGATGCGCTAAATAATCTCTTTTGAGGTTAGTAAGCCTTTTTTTTGTGGCTTGGAAAAAATGTCAGTTTCCCTGCAAGCCAAATTATTTTTCCTCCCATTTGAACCAATTTCCTCTCCAGCAATACTTTTTTCCACTATTTTTTTTTTCTGTCCAAATTAATCCTGGCAACCGATCGTTCAATTCGGTTTTGTTTACATCAGTGTACATGCACCCTCTTGTTGCTATCTATTTGGGTCAATTCCTTTTCGTATGCGTTTTTAATGGTTTACGGTCCTATCATCCAAGCATCGTAGCTATCCATGCCTGCTTGGTGGATGAGTATGTCGACAACATTTGCTACATAAACTTTGTAATGCTATTGGAACGAGGCCAGGGCAGGGCTGAACATGATCCCTACCTCAAAACATTGTTGGTATTATGACCCTACCACGACACACCTAGTTGCATCTTACAATTATTGACACCTCCCTAAATATTTAATCATAATGATACTTAAATTAATTTACATTGTCATTGATGTTTGATCATTCGTGTTTACGTTTCACTGATATTTGAGCATACGTTTCTTCAAATTCTATTATTTAATAGTTGTTACAATTTTGCACTAAATGTTTCAATTATAATTAAAAAGTCAAGCTAATAGCTGAGTTCTTTACAAATTATGCTGGTTATTTATTTAAGTTTACGCTACGTGACAATTTACGTACCTGTACTACTCAATTTTTTTTTTTTTTTTTTTTATTTTCATGCGATAAAAATCACTGGATTCGTTGGAATACAATTCAAAATCTTGATTAAATACTGGAAATTTATGAAAAAATACTGTAAGAACTCCTTTATGTATTGAAAATCGCCGACTCTGATCAATATATTCTTCGTGTACAAACTGAACAACACGTAGCATAGGACGCTAGAAACCGGAAGTGGATCTTTGCCTATTTCGGCAAATCTTGAATCCCACAATGCATTGCGCGTGCCAAATCCAAAATTCGCGTATGTCCTTATAACTAATTATGTGTCGCCAACATTCCATTTTGAAAGAAAATGGATATATCGGGTTTTGAAGCTAAACTCTTCAAATTAATGTTGTTGTATGTTGAGAGGGATATGAACAAATACCGCTCAAATTGCTTTATCATAAGAGCTACTGAAGTCTGTACCCATGCTTTTTAAAATATTAAAATATTGGATACCTTATCTTGATTGTTGGGATTATCCTTGGATTCAGAAAAACCCTGCAGTGAGATATAAAACGTATATTGAGTAAGTTAATCATCAGAAATCAGATTTTTGCATGTTTGTAACACGTATAAGTCTGAGTCTAAAATATCTTCAAAAGTATATCTACAAAATGCAAGGTAGGGCATTGATGCTACTTGCACAGATGCGTGATAAAATTCCAGACAAATCAGTGGAGGACATTAAGGGGTCATTCAAGGCCATTAAGGTGTCAAAGGTCAAATTTTCAAAATACTCCGATTGAGGTGAAATTTGAAATGATCCTTACGACATTCTAAATGTCAAAATACTTTCAAACTCATTCAAGGTCATTAAAGGGTCTCAAAGAGGTCAAATGTCACATTTTTAAAAATCACTCGGCTAAAAACTTTATTCTATCTCGACTGCTCAGATCTGTCTTCAGAGCTAGTTTATTTTGTACTTCAGCACAAACTTTGGATAATATAACTAAATATATGACAGATGGCAAGTTCCAGATTTGAACGAACTTTGAAGGCGACCATATTGTCTGGAATTCAATCCATATTGGGTAATGTTTCAAATATGCTTAAAGGTACATTTCTTGATTCCAGCACCTTCTGTTTTATTTATAGATCACTAGATATCTTTGAGAAAAGCTTATTCTCAAAATTTGAGCTGATCCCTATCTTGCGGTTTTGTGTTATGAGCAATTACTCGTTTCCCACGGTCCCATAGGCTACTGTGCTGTAATTTCTGTCCGTTTATGGACAGAAAATACAAAATTGAGAATTTCTTAGAGATGCGACCGAATTTGCACGTAAGATTGGGCACACATTACTAAGGCTAACGGTTCAGATGATATAAAAATCTCAACATTTTAGAACCCGTCCGGTATCTTCATGCACCTGGCGGAGCCATTTGTGAAGATACAAAGATACACACATCCATAACACATTTAGCCAAATTCGCGTTTAAAGCCAGCATCTAGAATCGTGCAAGAAACTCATACGTAGCCGTGTTGACGTCACTGACTCGAAGAAGATAAATGCACTATAGTGACTATAGTGAATTTATCTTCCTCGAGTCAGTGACGTCAACACGGCTACGCAGGTGTTTCTTGCGCGATTCTAGATGCCGGTGTATCATTTATACAAGTAGTTTCACGATTTGTACCAAGAATCATGTAGTTTGTCTTGCTTGCATTAACCGAAAGCTTGTTTGCTTTAAACCAATTGCTGACCTCTTCCAACTCGTTATTTATTAAATCAAATTTAGATACAATATCATTGTGTGAATAAGTAATTGTATCATCTGCAAACAAGACGAATTGGAGGATATTGGTAGTATTAACAATATCATTTACATATAATATAAAAAGGGGCCTAAAATCGAACCACATAATACTTCTTTACAGTATGATTTACAAGAGTTGTAATACACATATTGTTTCCTGTTATACAAATAATTAGTAAACCATTTTAAAACAGCACCTCGAAAACCATAGTGTTCCAGTTTATATAACAAAATATCATGATTTATTGTATAAAAAGCTTTTGACTAGTCTAGAAATACACCAATGGTGGTTTCATTGTTTTCAACCGATGTACTAATTTTATCAATCAATTCCAGTATTGCCGTATAGGTGGAATGGTTGGATCTAAATCCAAATTGTTTGTCATTTAATATGTTGAATTTATTGATATAGTCAAACGTTCTGTTAAAAACCAGTCGTTCAAGTATTTTTGAAAAACATGGCAAGACAGAATTGCAGAAACTGGTCTGTAGTTAGAGAAAACTTCGGGCTATCCTTTTTGTGAATAGGGATTACCTTTGCAATTTTTAGCTCGTTTGGGACTATGCCTGTAGTGATAGAAAGGTTAAACAATATTGTTAAAGGTATGGATATTTCATTCGCTATTCTTTTTACAACATAATTACCAATATTGTCATGACCAGCACTCTTGTTCTGATCAAGTTTGTGTATAATTTTTATGGTTTCATCAACAACAATTGGTTTCATATACATGCTATTCGTTGATGGAGTCTTTAAATAATCATAGTATTTTTTGCCATTACACTTTATTTTAGAAGCTAAGTTTGGCCCAACATTCACAAAGAAATTATTGAATTAATTTGAAATTGTTTGAGGATCAGAAATTACTTCACCCTTTTCATCTTTGTCAACTGAATCGATTGCCCTATTGTTCACCATTGTTCCCGGACTGTGAGCCCGGAGGACCATATCTCCTGCCACGCCGGCGTACTCATAGTCCGGGAACAATGGGGCAATCGATTCAGTTGACTCTTCACGCAACTTTAGTTTCACGCTTTATTCCGTTATAGTCTATGGAGGCCCGGACTGTGGCTCCCGCCGGACTATATCTGGTTTCACACCGGCTTTAAACACGTGCGTGTGTACGGCAGCGCTTTCTATACATACATACATACATACATGCTTACAAGAGCTACATTGTGGGAGTTTCACTGAAAATCTCTTAAAAAGACACTTTTTTAGACATTTTTTCAGAAAAATACACTTTTTCAAAACTATATAAGGAAGATTTTAGACATTTTTTAAGGTTTTTTCAATTTTTTTCAGTTTTTTCATTTTTTTTAGAGTTTTTCTCACTTTTCTTAGCCAAGAGGATTGCGCCGCAGGCCTATATAGTTACTAAACTAGAAAAATCCTCTTTTCTACTCTTTTACGGAATAAACCTCAATACTAGATTAGTTTATTCCGTTATAGGACAATTCGTAACATAGTAACTCTAGTAAAAATACTCCCACAATGAAGGAAAAATACACCCACAATGTAAAAATACTCCCACAATGTCTCTTTATACCAGAAAATACTCCCACAATGTATCTCTAGTACATACATACATACATACATACATACATACATACATACATACATACATACATACATACATACACATACACACACACATACATACATACATACATACAAACATACATACAAACATACAAAGGAAGTGGGACATACTAACATTTTGTTCTGACTCGTCACATCTCAGTAGTTGACGCAAACTCTCATTGCAGCCACCAATGGAAACTGCCGCAAGACCAAGAGGAGTAAGGTTATCCTAAAGATGCACACAATACCGCAAACATAATAAACATTTTAATATTTCAGTTAGCACAGCCATTAACCTCCCAGCAAATACTTTTCAAAAGAATTGTCATTAATAGACTATGGGACGTAGACCAAATAACCACCTGTATTTCTGTTGCCTCCATGGGGGACTAGGAGAAAACCAAGTGAAAATTCATAAAAAATTATAACCGTCTCATCCTGCAAATAAAACTTGCACATTTTCGTGAAAATTAATAAAGTGTCACCTCAATTCCATTTCCCTAATATTCAATGGATACACATAGACTTCAGCAAACAATGGAGCTGAATATTGTAAAAATTATTATGAATTTACACTTAATTTTCCCCTAGCCCCCGATGGGGACAAGCATAGAAGGACATGTCCCATAGTCTATAACGTGCTGCAAATGTAGCGCTGGTCGAGGTTACCTATCTATTTGCTACTAACACAATCTTATCTATAGGCTTATCCTCGTGAAATTTCCTTTGATTTGAAGAGACACTGGCACATTTGAAAAATAGTGCGCCCTCACGATTTTTCAAAATTTATATTTTTGCATAAAAGCTTTTATATGCAATTAGCCCTCACCTGAAAAGTTTAAGACCAAATCAGCGCCCTTATGGGTAAACAGAACAATTTTTTATAATTAATGTCGCCGGCGACATTTATTCAGCAGACGAAGGAAATGGCATTTAATACAAGAAATCACACGCCGAAGCCTGATAGCCTTTGACCTTTGTCTGTGACCTTTGTGGTTTTAATATCAATGAGTACGAGTGTATGATATTCATGTAATAGGCATATTTGTTGATTAAAGTTACGGCAAACTTAAAGTTGGACAACAAATTGCCTGGATGTCTTGAGCCTTTTATTAATGTCCCTATCTGTTTTGGGATATGTTATTTTTATAACATATCTCTATTCTCCCAGTGGCTTAGACTATCATTTGTGATAAAATTGAAGAAATTTCATATTTTGTGAAAATGTGCCAGTGCCGCTTTAATCCTCTTTCTGTGAAATGCATTGATTATGCACTTATACGTAGATAATATTATAACGTCCCAGATTTTAAAACATTTCAAGATATAAGACCTCTTCAAGTGATCAATTTGCTAAAGGAGGCTGATTTTTAACTATTTTTAACTATCTTTTTATACATGTTGTAATTAGAATTTACTGAAGTGTAGTTTTCATGGTTTTAAAGTTTGTCTTGTAAAATGTTTGATGTACTTTATCATAATGACACGATATGAAACAAATGTTTTGAGTTGTCGTAGTCTTTGTCAAAGACGCCTCGGAGTTTTATCCACCAACCGCGAGCGCGCCGAAGGCGCGTCTCGAGCGCCGTAGGCGTGAGGCCGAGCGGAGCGAGGCGTCTTTGCGCAAATTGGTATTTCCCTGTGCAAGCATAATGTGTCAATCAAAGTATGTCGTCATCGTAAGCACCGCCCAATTTCATCGATGACAACGTTTTCAGATACTTGCCAATATCGATGACGTCGCCCGTCAAAATTACCATATCGATTTTTGCACGGCCTAATTTTTTAACATACGATTCAAAGCAAAATAGTTCACTCGACGAAGTTCTTGACAGCTGCGAGTGCGAGTGAGTCCGTACGGTATGTGAGATGCATGGCAGGCCTATATCGTTCCTAAACTAGAAAAATCCTCTTTCTCCTCTTTTACGGATAAACCTCAATACTAGATTAGTTGATTCCGTTATAGGACCAATTCGTAACATAGTACTACTAGTAAAAATACTCCCCAATTAAGGAAAAATACACCGACACTGTAAATACTGCCCACAATGTCTCTTTTACCAGAAAATACTCCCCACAATGTATCTCTAGTACATACATAATACATACATACATACATACACATAATACAGATCATACTCCACATACACACAGACACATACATACATACACCATCATAATACAAAACATACATACAAACATACATACAAACATACAAAGGACGTGGGACATACTAACATTTTGTTCTTTAAACTCATCCCATCTCATAGTTGACGCAAACTCTCATTGCAGCCACACATGGAACGCCGCAAGACAAGAGGATTAAGTTATCCTAAAGATCACACAATACCGCCAAACATATAACATTTAATATTTCAGTTTAGCAAACAATGCCATTAACCGCCACAAATATTTTCAAAAGATTGTCCTTATAGACTATGGACTTAGACCAAATAACCAACTGTATTCTTTTGGCCTCCATGGGGGACATCGCAGAAACCCCAAGTGAAAATTCATAAAAACTTTAACCGTCTCCTCCTGCACATAAACTTGCACATTTTCGTGAAAATTAATAAAGTGTCCACCTCAATTCCATTTCCCCTATATTCAATGGCATAACATAGACTTCGCAACATTGACTGAATATTGAAAAATTATATGGAATTTACCCTTAATTTCCCTAGCCCCCGATGGGACAAGCCTAAGACGGACCTGTCCCATATTCTATAACGTGGCTGCTCAAATGTAGCGCTGTCGAGGTTCACTATCTATTTGCTACACCACAATCTATCTATAGGCTTAATCTACAGGTTACAGAGTCCCCTCCGTAAATTTCCTTTGCTTTGAAGAGACATACTGGCACCTTTGAAAAATCGTGCGCCCTCACGATTTTTTCAAAATTTATATTTTTGCATAACAGGCTTTTATTGCAATTAGCCCCTCACCTGAAAAGTTTTAAGACCAAATCAGCCCCTTAATGGGTAAACAGAACAATTTTTTAAATCAATGTCGCCGGCGACATTTAATTCAGCAGACGAGGAAATGGCATTTAATACAAGAATCACACACGCCGAGCCCTTAGAGCCTTGACCTTTGTCTGTTAGCCTTTGTGGTTTAAACTATCAATGAGTACAAGTGTATATATTCATGTAATAGGCATATATGGTTGATTGAAAGTACGCAAACTTAAAGTTGGACAACAAATTGCCTGAATGTCTTGAGCCTCTTAGTAATGATGTCCCTATCTGTTTTGGGATAATGTTTATTTTTATAACATTTCTAGTCTCCCATTGGCTTAACTAGATCATTTGGTGATAAAATTGAAGAAAGTCATATTTGGAAAATGTGCCCGTTGCCGCTTTACATCCTCTTTCCCTGTGCAATCATTGATTATGCCTTATACGAGATAATATTATGCAACGTCGCCGATTTTAAAACTTTCAGATTAATACCTCTCAATGAAATCAGATTTGCTAAAGGAGGCTGATTTTAACTATTTTTTTTTAACTATCTTTTTATACCTGTTGTAATTAGATTTCCTGAAGGTTGTAGTTTTTCATGTTGTTTAAAAGTTTGTCTTGTAAAATGTTTGAAATGGTCTTTAGCATAATGACAACGATATGAAAACAAATTTTTTGAGTTGTCGTAGTCTTTTGTCAAAGACGCTCGGAGTTTTATCCACCAACCGCGAGCGCGCCGAGGCGCGGGTCTCGAGCGCCGTAGGCGTTGGAGGCCGAGCGGAGCGAGGCGTCTTGCGCAAATTGGGGTATTTCCCTGTGCAATCATAATGTGCAATCAAAGTTTCCGCATCGTAAGCAACCGCCCCCAATGTTCATCGGTGACAACGTTTTCAGATACTTGCCAATAACGATGGACGTCGCCCGTCAAAATTCCCATATCGATTTTTGCACGGCCTAATTGAACATAACGATCAAAGCACAATATTCACTCGACGAGGTCTTGACACTGCGAGTGCGAGTGAGTCCTACGGTATGTGAGATGCATGGCGAGATGGGCTAGTTGTAGCCCCAGCTCTGCAGGAAATAAAAGTCCCCAGTAAAAGCTAGTAAAAGTTATTCCCACCTCCCCTGCACAAGCACACTGAATATGAGACTATACTAGGGCACACGTCAATCATTTAAAATCAAATATTCGTACTGCAGTGACCAGTCAAAATTGCCACCACAGACATGACAATGATTTTGACATTAAATTGAAATGAATGAATCCTACCCGCGACTCACATGGCCACCAAATGTGCCGTGGGTGTGAACATCCCAAAATTCAAGCCAGAAATCGAAGTCCGAGTTTCCACAATTCACGCCGAGAAATTTAGGACACTCAACATCCTATCTAGACATGAACCTACCTCGTCAACTTACCCTGAGTGTTGGACAAAGGCCCTCCAACAAAACTACTGCACAATTAAGGCTAAAACTTTCGTCGGCCGAACCATGGCTGAACGATTCAATGAAACTACGTTGTAAAATACAAATCCGTTCGCACTAAATGACTGTAAAAAGTCCACATTATAGTAAACGTAAATCACATCAGTACACGTGGCCGTAGCTTCAATACGCTCATGAATATTCATCTTCAGGCACATGTACCGGGGGTATGTTATATAACCCTCACATTTTGATTAAATATTATTTTCCTCAATTTTTTATTTGAGAAAAGACTTCTCACGGGAAAAGCACTTTTGTTTACTATAAAAGTAAGTTGGGAGGAAGGGGAATACCCTAGTTTGTTTTTGCTAACTTGCACCTGATTAGATTGCAAATAGGGAGTGGGGATTTCCCCAAATGTACACTTAGTAGCAGGATTCAGCTTTTTAATGTTGAGATAAAAACATTGCAATGAACCTAGGGCATTTTCCCCCGACAAGTTATATATATGAAGGGATTAAATTCGGTGGTGATTATTCGATTGGTCAGCTAGTAGTAAGGTTATGTTTATGCATAAAATGATGTAATGGAATGTAGGTTTCAAGGGGAATCTTATCTGTGAGTAGTTAAATCACTGGAAGGACTCTCTGCCAGCATCCACTAAACTACAAGGACAAGAAAGATATCTAGTTTTACTCTGCATTAAGGGATCGACAGTAAGTACCTAGTGCCAGGATAATATAATTCCCTTTGAAGCAGAGTGCTGTAATAATTCTACTGCAATCTTGAAAGCCGAAAGTGCTGGGAATCAACATATGATTCCAAATTGTGGACAGATAAAATCGTGGTGATTAGCTTGGACTGATATACTTTGGATTTATTATCGTCCGAGGACTTTAACTGCTGGACAAATTTATCCGTTCAGGGACGATAGAAGAGTCCCTTGGAATATAATACTGAGAGTTTTTTGTATGAACTGTGCGCTGTCATTTGGGAGTTTCTTCGCTGTGAGTACATATCATCGTTGAACTGCAACGCTTCTTGTGGACATTATTGAACATTCTATGAGGACAATAAGTATACTGAACTTAAATATTGAGTGTAATTTTATGAAATTTGTTTTGGGGACTACCAAATTTGAACCAATCAAGGTAAAGATCATTAAACTGTTTATTATAATAATTTAGATCATTGGTGCACAAGGCTCATTTATTTTGTTTGAAGGGTATTTTCTGACCTTCACGTCTACGAGACTTCATAACACGTACGGTGAGCTGCTCGAATAATCCTACACAAACCGGTGATCCTACCATTGACCACTGCAAACGATGCCTGTAATTTCCCACCCTGATTTTCACCCTTCCGTTTTCACAGCAGCAAAGTTTTCGCCATGTGCAATCCCCGCAGCTCCTGTAAGCCTGTAAATCAGGGATCCTGGCTGTATTCTCCCCGGTATTCTCTTTGTTTTGAATCGTTTAACCAAAAAAACCATAATTGAATGGTTTGTTGTCAGTTCCAATAATACTTCGTATTCTAGGACTATTTTAAGCGAACGTGACATCATCATTGACCAATCAACGATCCGCATAGTTTCGAATAAATATCCCGAGAAATATGAGTACCAACGAAAAGGAAATATTTGCTGAAAGCTTTGATTACGACTCAACTTTGATTGGTCCAGAGAGGGGCGGATCTCACCAAATTGAATAAATAATCAAACCCTTGATAAAAGGCAAGTTGGTCCGCAGGCGGTGACGGCAGTACTGTTTTCGTTACTGAGTTGGGATTTAAATGAAGGTTGCCGAAATATACGACGTTAGACGCAAGCGACATATCCGCTAAAAAATCGACTCACTTGCCATATCAAGTACATTATCTACCAAAACAAACCTCTACACCTTTTTGGCATATAGCTAAAAACGCTATTTTTTAGCAACTTTTCTCACCACAAAAGAATGTTTTGGATGAAGAAATTTTTGAGAAAAAAGCACTTGAAATTTGATCTTTTAGGATTTTAAATTTCAAATTTGCCGTTGCCATCATCGCTTCAGCAGACCAACAAGTATTTTTTGCATGAGGAAGAGTATAGTATCGTAGTGGATGTTTTGTTACAGAGATGGACTATATATTTAGCTCGTCCCCCACTGCCGAGCCTGGCTGCTTGAGCCGTTAGTTGCGATTTTGCATTTGAAGCAAGACTAGTCTAGGCTTAGGCTGCACTGATGATCTTGACGATCACGTATTGTGTATGTCGGATTGTTAACTAGGCGACTATTTGAAAAGTAGTACATATCCCATGATACATGTGTTTCTGTCAAAAATGTCCTACATGCTCACACAACTGGGGGCTATCTACACGAGCGGATCAATGTAGGCTTGCCATGGACCGGTGTATTACATACATAGGAGTACTGTCCACAGGCCACAGCACTGCCTTGTATCCTCTTTTTGGTCTTGAGTCATTGAGGGTGCCTCTGCATTCGCTTAGCATTTCGATTGTGCCGCGCCTTTTCATGTGCGTGTTGCAATTGGACGGTCAGCTGCAAATGCAGGGTGCAAAACCTAACACTCACAGTGACGTCACCCTCAAACTTGAGATCGAGTATATGGACGCAGATAGAAACACGCTTCTAGCGCAGTTCTATTTGGGCACCATGTCACGCTTAATATGCACGAGTTCCATTACGTACTGACTGCACGCACTTACGCTATAATTTGTTTTTCATGTCGCAACCAGCATGCTGTAACGGCATGAAAAGTGGCATCGTTCAGACGTCCAACTCACTTTTCCACACATTGGATCTTGTGAAGTACCACATCCTTGATGCAATCTGGTGCCCTGTTTATATAGCCCCACTGTATTGTTTTCCCGTCTTACATTTCCTTTGTGAACATGACTTCTGGTTGGCTGGACATTCCACTCATGTAGACACGATTTTGCGCAATCCCGGCGGTTGCCGATTTGACTCTGAACGGCGCCCCAGTGGGCAATGGACGCTGGAACGTCGAAAGACGTCGAGAGTTTTAGAAATTTACAATCTAGATTTATGTTGAAATGCAAATCATTTGACGGCGTCGTTCTTAAAACGGCGGGAAAACGGTCGATTCAATTTGCATTTTCGGCGTAAATTTATAAAAAACGTCGACCTGTTTTCGACGTGCCAACGTCGTTCGACGTTGCTCTAAACGACTGTGCCCGCTGGGGGCACTACGATGTGTAGTTTAGAACAGAGCCGGACCCGTCCGAACTCAATTGGCAAGTCCGAGTCACTCAGCCTTGGACTCATCTCGGTGGACTTGGACTCGGGTCCCATGGACTCGAACATCAGGGCCCCATGCCGTGGACTTGGATTCGCCGCAGAATCAGACCTGCTGTTGGACTCTGACTCATTGAACCCCAGTGGACTCTGACATTCAACAACAACGACAACACCAAATCTCCACAATACTGGCATATAGTAGTTTAGTTTAATGTCACCAGATACCTGATTGATTGTTTTACAATGCAGCCAATCTTCAAACTATTATAAATATGCTGACAAACTTATCTAAAATCAGATGAAAATAATATTAAATAGTCCAATGCACCATTCTCCACTATTTGTGAATGCTCAAAATCAGAAAAGTCAAAGATAATTGGAACTTGAATAGATGCTGTATGTTATTGTTGACATACATCAAGCACGAGCAAGCATGAAGCAGGGCGAGTTTTACCACGCCAGAGACTTTGCGGAAAAAAGCGTGTGAAGATCGTTACTCGCGTGGAGGTTTTAATAGCTGATTTGAAGAGCCACGCGCTCTATTTAGCAAGGCTAATTGATAATGCGCATGCGCCAGGCATAAACAAAATTGTGTTGCCTGTTCAAAGAAGTGGTCGCCAGGTGACCGAATTGCTGAGATAAGGACCTTCACGCCCTGAGTTGTCTAAATTTATAGTTGATTTTAGTCTGTCAGTAAACGCATATTCCGTGGTAAGAATTCATTTGGAGGGAGAGTGTATGTTTGAGATTTGATTAAAACTCAAAAGCCGTAAATGCTCGGACTGGTTCACTGAATTGATTGATGGAATGTAAACCATTGTACATGAACCTTTTAAATCAATTTGTATAACGGTTCATACCAGAATCCAATTGATAGATGTCGTACAGTCTGAGACACGCTACGATTCCTTTGTTTGGAGTCAATCTGTAGAACGGATTATAAAGTGTCATGAGAATCGAGGCCGGGTGAACGTCTTAATCTGAGGAGGATAGGCCACGTAATGTTGTGTTGTTAGGAGTGGCCAAAAAATCTTAGTATTTAGAAAGTTAGTGACCAAGATGTCATACATTATTTCTGGAAGAAGGCGACGAATAAATGTAAATTATTCAGATTTTATAAAATTCCTTAGTGACGTAACAGAACTTTGGCGGGGTGGTAATAATGATTTATCGTTTTCTTTTCTATGTTGAAGGCTCCGTATTTGTTAAGTTGGTGTTTGAAATGTATTAAGTTTATATGCCTGCATTTTGTTCGTGAGAGAAGAGGGGCATTTTTTTTAATTATGCAGACCCAATCTAAGCTGATTGGATCGTCCCATCGAATTTCTATTGTTTTTATGGGTGAAGTAGGCAACCTTCAGAAACGAATGGAATCGTGACACGCCCCAAAAATTTAATGAACTGGACAGGAATAAAAATCCTTACTATATACTCCTTTGAGTAATCAGTCTAATATTTTGGTAGAGCAAAAGAGAAGTTAGATTCAACAATAAAATCGGCGTAAAACCATGAGTATAAGGAATATTCCAGGACGGTTTAATGCTAAAACAAATATCGCTCGCCGCTGACGAAAGTCTCACGGGCTCAGCACATCGTATCTACGTAACACGTAAATCCAAACATGGCCAAGTGTCAAAATCGATCCATGCAGGACCAAAATTAATCATCAACAAATTTTAGGCTAACAAACTAAAATATTTTTTTTTTTTAAAACTACTACTCCCTGCACGCTGGATCCTGAAACAACCCGTTATCATGTTGTTGTCTGTTTGTTTCTGATAATTTGTTTCATATCTTAACTTTTTTATTATTATTACTTTATTTTTTTATTATTATTTACAAGTATATTACTTACCTCGGTCCGGGCTTTTGGATCCGCACCTGCTTTCAATAATAGTTTGCACACATCTACATGGGAGTAGGTAGCGGCTAGATGGAGGGGTGTGTAATTATCCTGCAAACACAATTAGATCATTCTGGAAATGTAGGAAACTGACCAATCATTTAAATAACGGTCAACTTAAATATAGGCACAATATTAACTGCCGTCAAGACGGTTTTTATTTTATTATTAAGGTATTCAGTGAATACCAAGATCAGATATAGCCCATAGACGCAAGAAAAACGAGCATAATGCAAAAGATTATTTTAATTTCTATGATATAAAAAGATTTATTTTTTGCTGATCAGAAATGATTGATTCAAGAATTTTGAATGTCCAAACTGATTAAAGGGGGTTTAACAATGGAATCCCAAGTTTACATACATTGCATACGAAATAAAATCCAAACTAACAATGGTGCAGGTTTCAGTCAACAAAGTGAAAGAATTAAGTGGTTAATAGCGCGAAACTAAATTAAAGCAATCCAATGGTATGGGCAAAAACGCTTTTGAAAAAGCAACAACGACCCTGGCACTCAGCCGATGATGTAATAGAGCTAAGACAAGTTGTGCTAGCAACATTGCCAAACAGGAGGTTAAGCGACGGTCATTTACACAAAATGTGTTCGAATTGACATGTGGTAGGCTAGCGGGCAAGCTCTCATAGCGTTTACTAAGGTGACGCACCCCTTACAAGTACATAATTGTGCTAAAAGAAATTGTCTAAAATTATCAAAATCAGTTCTACGCGTGTTCTCACTTCCAGTATGTGCACATTTTCGTGAAAATGAATTAAATGTCATCTCCTTTTTTCTTTTTCCCCTGAATATCAATGACCAAGCTAAGACCTAACATCTTGGTGCAGATCCAACACCCATAACTTAATCATATTAATATTGGACCTCTTTTCTATTCAATTAAAAGTTTGTTCGGCACCGGTTCACACGCATTTCATATAGGTGAATGATTTTCGATTTCTGCTATGAAATCAATAAATTGCATAGAAATGGGGTTACGCGGCCAATTACGGGTTTGGTTTTGCACCAAGATGTTAGGTCACAGTTTGCCAAACAATTTTTTTCTCATTAGCTTTGATTCACCTGTTTCCCTTTCGAATAAAGGATGAAATATAGGGTCAAAGAAAATTGAACACACAGTAGAACCTCTAACTTTATTTATCGGTGAAAGAGGACGGGTAATTTGTGTTCCACGTCATGAAAATAGCTTAATCTAAATCGGGGTGATGGTATAGCGCCTGCAATCTTTTCAGTTGCATGGGTAATAACAATGACTTTGCAGTTCCAGATGAAAAAGAATCTGTGAAGTGTTTGGTCTTCTACATACCGAGCGGATGTACTTATCAATAGTCCCTAGCCTCCCATTATTTGTCCGTATCCAATGGACATCGTATAATCCCGTAGTCACTGATATTCAGTGCATACATTGAGATGACATTAAATTCATTTTCTCGAGAATGTGCACATACTAGAAGTGAGAACACACGTATAACTGATTTCTGTAATTTTACGAAAGTTATTTCGGAAGAATTATGTACTTCCCAGGGGTGCGCCACCGTGGTCCTTATCCGAGCATCTTTTTCGCTTTGGCATCATGGCCTATGGCTATAATAACGACATAACAGAGTATAGAATCAAGCTAATTAGGTGAGCTCAATGTATTTAAAGTTGGCGCACGAGCACCCGATATACATCTTCTTTTAAACAGGTGTTTCTGGAATGCTATTGTGTTGGGTATACTAATTATGTTCGCCGGTTGTTTCACTCATCTAATATACAGTTACTTAATTCACAACGGTAAATAACATGAGAAACAGAAGTAAGTCCAGCCCCGCTGCGAATTATGTTTTTTTTTTTTTTTGGACCGGTTTCTAAATGTACCCTAAAAAATGAGAGAAAATAATAGGCGAGATTTGGGCTGAAAATCATGGTTGCTATCAATATTAAGTATAAAACCTTTAAGAATATCAAAAAAGGTTGGCATTGATACTTTTATTTTGAGCTGACATACCAATTTTAACCGTATTCTTACATCGAACACCTGACTGAAAAATGCTTTGAGCTCCAGGGTCCACGGTGCATGCTAGTCTTCACGGTCCTGTAGCTCGAATATTTTTGGGATAACTACCCAAATTTCATGACTGATCAGGTAGGAGATATGATGATCTTCAAGCAGAATGTTAGCTTTAAGGTATGATATGTTCCATTGAGGAGAAATGATGTTTTCATCTCTCCCATTTCGTACAGGAACGAATAGGACCTGTATTTAACGGTGTGATTATTATTATTTATAGAAATATTCGTAGTCGTCAGGCACTTTTGGTGATTACCCCCCTCTCCCCCGCCCCCCAAAAATGGGTCATAACCATTTTTTTTTAACTTGGCAGTAATACGCGTTCGTATCTACGCCTCAACTTTGCTATAATTATCGTAACCCATTGCGGAAATCAGTTAAAACATTTTAAATGATGATGTTCATTGGTTAAAATAGAACCAGGTTAAATCTATAATCCAAATTGCTTTTGGCAACTATGATCTTAATCTAACTTACCGGGTTTGCGATATTTGGGTTTGCGTTGCCGTTTTCAAGTAATATGCGGCAAATCGGAGTGTCCCCCATGGCCGCCGCATATCCCAAAAGTGTTTGGTCAGTCTGTAAACATAAAAGTATTAGAGAGTTTGTAAATGGCATCAGTGTCACGAGCGAGCCAGTCCTAGTCTTTTAGAGTCCGCCGGACGTTACGTTTTGAGTTTCACAGTCCTAGGAACATATGTTTTGAAATTAGGTGTCCCATAGACACTAAGTTTTGATTTTCAATGTCCTATGGACTATCTATAATGGACTATAGGTAATAAAAGGAAGCGTCCGAGGACATTTGAAATATATAGTGGGGCATCGGCATCGACATCGGCATCGTCTCACGAAAACGCCCATAATAAGTGAGATTTCTAATCAACTGTGTTTTGCTAGAAAGGCACGAGTGAGAGGACGTTTTGAACAGCTAAACATTTTCCCGATGACCACGTTGGCAGTCTTCTCTGGGCAGTGGCGTACCGAGGCAGTCGATCCAGAGGGGGCAAATTTCGTAAATCGTCCCGGTGATTTGCTCTAATAAAGTCTGAATATGATAAAATGTGCGCGTATCGCGCGAAAATAGCCGAATTTACTTTAATTTTGCCCAAATTTGGTCTGAAATTGGTTGAAATTCCCCGATAAAGAGGGATAAAATGCACATTTTGGCCCATATCGTCCCGGTTTTTCGATCCAGAGGGTGCAACCTGCGCCCCCCCCCCCGTCCCCGGTCGGTACGCCACTGTCTCTGGGCCGTATTATTAACACGACAAATTTACAGCTTTGCTATGCCCCCAGATCAAAGTATAGTCAAGGACGTTTCTCATTTGGGTATTTATTAATCTTTCCCTGGAGATGGCCAGCGCACACAAGTGTTGAAAAAAAAATGCGCTTGGCTGGATTCGAACCGGCGACCTCCGTATTACTATAGTCGATTTGCGTTGATACGTTCGTCCCCCTGGAGTTTTGGACCTATTCAATTAAGTCGGAGAGGAGGCAACGTAGCTCTACCGGGAAAATGAAAGAATTCAAATGCACGTGCCATACCGGATTATCTTGGTGGACACTCCATTCATTTAACTCACTCACCTGCCACTAAATACAATTTCATTCATGTATGGAAACACACTATAGTGGTATTTCGGTCTTTAACATTGCTCACAATAACATGATTAACAGAAGTCCCTGCGCCTCATTGAATTTTTCACCTCCGCAAGAATGGTACGGGGTCACATATCAGATGAATCGAGTATAGTGACGGCGCTCTAACAAACTGAGCCACAAGAATGGGTTGGTAGAGGAACGATAGATATCTATAGGTGTTAGGTTCGAAAGGTGTCCATCGCAACGTTTCTCATTTGTTTCTCTTAATACCTAATCAGTTTTTGTTTTATTATGTCCAATTTTTTGTAAACATAAACGTTTATAATACAAAATTTAAAATTAAAACCATATCTAGGGTTCCTAATTTCCAATATTCATAATGTATATAAAACCGACCTACCGGATTCAATTCATCTGGATCGGCACCATTAGAAATCAGCAATTTAGTAATCTCTTGATCCGAATTTTCAACAGCATATCGAAGAGCACTTTTTCCTAGCTGTAAGGCAGAGTAAACTATAATTATAATCAATCTATCAATTCGTGTATATCAATCAATCTATATCTATCAATTCTTATGGTTCTGGTTGGATCGATTGGCCTTTTATTAATTGTATATCATAAGCCATCTTTTCGCATCTTATTCGCATGTGTACGAGTCAATAAGCAAGCGATAGTCTTGATTGATAATACTCTTGACTCAAGAATACTGACAACATCATGTCTGTGAAATTCACCTTTGACCCGTAGAAATGCCATTCTGTGACACTACAGCTTTTATATTTTGTATACAGTCCTGCTTGCGACACGCATAACAACCGCACGCCGTGACATTCACCCTGTCAGACGTTTATTTTTGTCTCGTTAGCTCTTGATTCCAAATGATGTTACGATCATGGCAGATGTCCATAATGTGATTCAAATTTAAATAATCTCTCTCCTCCAAACAATAGCAGACGGCGTTTCTACACCGATTCCTATATTGTCTTTCTTTTGTTGCTGACCACTTCCGCAAAATAATGAGCAGCACAAACAAGCGGTACAATATATAATGATTGAAGGAATTGGGGCTAGGGTAAAGGCCTATACATCAATCCACGTCTTTTAATCTATTTGAAATCAGCTGCGTTCCTAGTCCCCCATGACAGAGTGCCCTAGCTTGCATATTAACATGAACGGTATAAATGTGATAGTATGTGATACTAATAGGTGCAGTGCTAAAACAAGATGCACACAGAGGAGAACACAGTAGACAAATGGCCGGTATGACTCTCCATCATGGGACACCTGTACTTCACGACACCGGACCAAGAGCGCGTAATTTAATCTCTTTCAACCGACATATATCCCTAACGTCTCTTATCTATATTAAAATGCACTTTTGACGAAAAATCACGGAGCGGACCCCTTCCTTGTTTTAGGGGGAAATTGCCCTAGATTTAAAGCGGCACTGGCACATTTTCACAAAATGTGAAATTTCTTCAATTTGCTCTCAAAAGTAGATATAAAAGGGGGGTTCTAGCACATTTCTGTTTGGTTTCTGTGCAAAGCACTCCCAATCGACAAAAATACACAGCAATCCCTCTACACTCCCTTTCCACCCCCACATGTGCTACCACATTTCTAACAAAAAGCACAGAAACCCCCCTACTTCCCCATACCTCACATACAACCCACAGCAATCCCTCTATAACAACCCCCTAGATACCCCTAGGCACAACAACTTCTGTTAAACCTGCTCCTTACTCCCAATTTTTTTTCTTTGCCAAAAAAAATGATTTATAAAAAAATTGCATATAAAAAAAATATTTTTAATTTTTTAGTTTTTTGAAATTTTGAAATTTCAACCGAAGAGTTCGATCAACTCTGCGAGGAACAGCAACCAGAATTCCAAGAGATCCTCAAATGGGAGGAACTGGAAGTCGGCGAAATCTACATGATCACAGACACCAAAAACATTAAAACCTCCAATGGAAATGTTTGTATCGTTACTCTCCATGGAGGCGAACAAGTTTGGGCTCATTCGGTTCTAACCAAGAAACTAGAAACTCAAAAACCTCCTCTTCTAGTTAGACCCAAGGCAAGCGCAAAAGCAAGAATGGGCGCTATTACCACGACCTCGATCTAGTGAAACCCAAAAACTAAATCCCAGCTGGATAAACTCCAGCCGGGATTTTTTTTTACAAAAAAAAAATGATAATGGAAAAATGTCATATAATAAAAAAAAAAAAAAAACATGGAATCATTCAAAAAAAAATTCACACTTGAAAAGAAATTACTCTCGAGTCCAAAGTCGAAAATGACCATCTTTTTGTTTTCTACAAGGACCAGTGGATTAGACTTTCTCATAAAAAAAAATCCAAACAAATTTTGTTGTCCTAGATTTATTCAATTAAAAGGTGGAGTTGAGTTTTGTAGACAACTTGGAGTTTCGATTTCACCAGGTCAAAAATACAGCAAAGAGTTATATGAAAAGACTAAAGAATCTCGAAAAGAAGCTAGCAGAATAACTACCTCAAAAACCTCCAATTGATTCGGAGATTTTTTTTGCTTAAGAAAAAAAAATTGCTATATAGAAGAACGATGCCGCAGCGAAAAATTGTACCAGGTAGAAAAATCAAGCATGATTCTCAATACGGCTCTCCGTCCAAGGAGGTTTAAAAGTTATGCCCAAAACATGGATACAGAGGTTACTCTCGCATGAGAAAGGCGATCTTCTGATTATCTGAGGGGACCCCACCCCTCAACCCCCAACGAGAGAACAACTCGCAGTCTTCGAGGATACTCAAGGCTTAGAAAAATTATCTTATCTAAGGTTGAGGGAAAATTATGTTCTAACCCAGCACGGTTCTTCTGATATCACAGTACCCACTCGAGAAGAAAGACACCTTTAAAACTCGGAAAGAATCATCGGCTCTCAATAATTTTGTCACCCAGTACGTGATAGATGAAACCTAGATATGACCCTAAATGTGTTTGCCTACCTGAAGAACCGTGTATTATTCTTTTGAGGAACATCGACAGACAAAGCAAACTTCGTCCAGGTGAATGATGAACAAACCCGATCTTCAACGGGACCAGATGAGATTATAGAACACCATTTGACTCTAGCGATAGTAAATCACCGGAACGTGATCTTGGAAGCCATCCCACCGATCTTGAGGAGCTTTATGCGAGATGGAAAGCCATAATCTTGGAAGGATAGACATTCCATAATAAGGAGCGGTTTGGTGTTCGAGTCGATCGTGTCTTGGAAATTCACATGGTAGAATACCGACCGATGGGAGGTTCCTCATACATTCCACTCCCGGACAAGATAGCCAAAAAAAAGCAATCGTCACTTAGAAACAAATACATTAGTGCTTCAAATGTTCTGTCACTAGGCGAATATATCCGACCGATAGAAACCACAGCGATAGACAAACTGCATGGAAAACCCATCCATTGCGGTCAATGTTGCAGGTCTCGATGAAAAGTTGGATGCATTCCCCATAGAAACGATCGCTCATCGGGGCGTGAGCGAGGGATTGAACCTTCTGCCTAATTTCAGATGGGGAAAAAAATCATTCGTGCCGTCAATAACAAATTTCGCAGTTAGAGTGACTTCACAGTAATGAAGAAAAAGGTTCCTGTCACTTCTGTGAGGATGCTACGCATCCTACATCTGCAGGAACGGCTCAAAGTGCTAAAAATCTGCTGCATGCCACGAAACGGCAAGGCTAAAAGCCTGAAAGGAGCATCCAGTTTTTCAAACACCATTTCAAATTAACTAACGTACCCTTCGTTGGTAATGCGATTTTGAATCTTTCACGAAACCGATTCACACATATCAACCAAATCCGGATGGAAGCTACCCACAAAATATCAGAACATGACCCTGG
>JAMKCH010009456.1:0-44819 GCA_023653785.1 Ophioderma brevispina | reverse complement strand
GCAAGAGCATCAGGAATAATAGGATTAATCAATTTAACCTACAATTTATTTAGGTATGAACAAATCAAAAGATTAAAAATAACTTACTGATAAATAGGCAGATGGATGGATGGATGGATGGATGGAATTTGAAAATTTTGTGGTAAAACCAACAAATTTTAACTACTTTTGAAATGTGATTTTTCTCAAGAAGATAAAAAAGGGTTCTTATTTTTTTGAGAAACAGAAAAAATCAATTTTTAGAACCCACCTTTAGTTAAAACAGTAAAACTCAACAGGGTTTGAAAGTGTTATTTAGAATTAATATAAATAAAAAATATTGATAAGATATCTGTCTAGTTATAAGGTTAAAAAAATCTAAATTTTTAACTTTGCACAGTTTTAAAACGCAATAATTAAAATTCTAAATATGTCAAAAGACATTCGAATAAAAAAAGGCTTGACTATTAAGCTGAAAGGGAAAGCAGAAGAAACCGTTTCTGCAGCACCACGTTCAAGGATTTTTGCAATACAACCAAAAGATTTTCACGGAATTACACCAAAGCTTACTGTAAAAGTTGGAGCTGAAGTTGTTGTGGGAGATGTTTTGTTTTATTCCAAATCTAATGAGAAAATTAAATTTACCTCTCCAGTAACGGGGACGGTAAAAGAGATTAAGAGAGGTGCAAAAAGAAGGATTTTAGCCATTCTTATTGAGGCAAAATCAAAAGATGAATTCAAAGATTTTGGAAAAGCACTTCCAAGCAATCTAGACAAAGACCAAGTGGTTTCTAAAATTTTAGAAAGTGGTTGTTGGGCATTTATCAATCAACGTCCGTATGACGTGATTGCGAACCCTAACGACGAAGCGAAAGCAGTTTTTGTATCTTCATTTGATACGGCTCCTTTGGCGCCGAACTATGGGTTCACTTTGAAAGAACAGCAGGAAGCTTTTCAAGTAGGAATTGATGTACTCTCAAAATTGACCGCAGGAAATGTTTATTTGGGAGTAAATGGCAGTACGTCATTTTTTAATTCTGTACAAAATGCAACTTTGGTTCAGGTAGCAGGAAAGCATCCCGCAGGAAATGTGGGAGTTCAAATTTCAAAAATTTCTCCAATCAATCAAGGAGAAAAAGTTTGGACAGTGAATCCACAAGATGTTGCCATTATTGGGAATTTATTTCTAACAGGGCAGTACAAGCCAGTTCGAACAATTGCTTTGGCAGGGTCTGAAGTGAATGCACCGCAATATTATACAGTGACTCCAGGCCAAGGTTTGGACGAGTTGCTTGAAGGAAAAATCAATGCGGATAATACACGTGTGATTTCTGGAAATGTACTTACTGGAGATAAGGAAGCTGCAAAAGGAGGCTTTTTAGGATTTTATGACAATATAGTTTCTGTAATTCCAGAAGGAAATGTGTACAGAATGTTTGGATGGATGCCTTTTGTAGGAAGTGGTAAAATCCATAGCGCATCTAAAACATCTTTTTCTTGGTTGACGCCCAATAAAGAATACACACTGAACACGAATTTACAAGGTGAAGAACGTGCCATGGTGGTGACAGGAGAAATGGAAAAGGTAATGCCGATTGATATTTTTCCGATGCAATTGTTAAAAGCAATTTTGGCAAATGACATTGAAAAAATGGAGAATCTAGGGATTTATGAAGTAGCTCCGGAAGATTTTGCATTGGTAGATTATACAAGTTCTTCTAAGATTGAAGCACAAGCAATCATCAGAAAAGGATTAGACTTAATGATAAACGAAGTAGGATAATGAAATTTATTAGAAATACATTCGATAAATACAAACCTCTTTTCGATAAAGGCGGTAAGTTAGAGAAATTTGCACCTGGTTTTAATGCATTTGATACGTTATTATTTGTACCAAATCATACCACGAAACAAGGAGCACACATTAGAGATGGAGTTGATTTGAAACGTGTCATGATTACCGTAGTTCTCGCATTAGTACCTGCTTTGATTTTTGGTATGTGGAACGTAGGTTTTCAACATTTTTCTCAATTAGGAGAAGCCGGAACTTTTGTAGATTATTTAATCTATGGTTCAATGAAATTCTTGCCGATGGTTGCCGTATCTTACGGAGTTGGATTGGGAATTGAATTTGCTTTTGGAATCTTTAGAGGTCACGATATCAACGAGGGCTACTTGGTATCGGGAATGCTGATTCCTTTAATTATGCCAATCGATCTACCATTGTGGATGCTTGGGGTTTCTGTTGCATTTGCAGTATTAATAGGTAAAGAAGCTTTTGGTGGAACGGGAATGAATATTTTAAATCCAGCTTTGGTAGCACGTGCTTTCGCTTTTTTCTCATACGCACCTAGTATGTCAGGAGATAAGGTTTGGGTAGCAGAAGCAGCCACTGTGGATGGAATTTCAGGAGAAACTATTTAGGTTCGTTAGCAGCAGGAAAAGAAGCAGGTTATTCTGTTTTGGATATGTTCTTAGGATATGTTCCTGGATCTGTTGGAGAAACATCGGTCTTGATGATTTTGATAGGAGCCGCATTTTTATTGTTTACTGGAATTGCAAGTTGGAGAATCATGTTGTCTTCTGTACTCGGTGCAGCGGTAATGGGATTGATTTTTAACGCACTTGGATTAAACGCATTGATGAACTTCCCTTGGTGGCAACACTTATTAGTAGGTGGTTTTGCTTTCGGAGTTGTGTTTATGGCTACGGATCCAGTATCTGCAGCACAAACGGACAAAGGAAAATGGATTTATGGATTTTTAATCGGTTTTTTAGCAATTATGATCCGTGTTTTCAATGGAGCCTATCCAGAAGGAATGATGATGGCAATTTTATTGATGAACGTTTTTGCTCCAACAATTGATCATTATGTAGTTGAAGGAAATATCAAACGTCGTAAAAAACGTCAAAACACTAATTTAGAAACAGCATAAGAAATGGATAAAAATAGCAACGCATATACGTTTGTTTTTGCAATTATTATGGTAACTCTTATTGCGGGATTGTTGGCTTTTACAGCTACAAGTTTGAAACCGTTACAAGATAAAAACGTAAAAGCAGAAAAAATGCAAAACATCCTTTCCACAATTGGAGTCGATGTTACGAGAGATGAAGCTGATGCAAGTTTTGCAAAGTACATCAAACAACAATTGTCTTTAAAAGAAGATGGAGCAGTAGATGCTGCATCGGATGCTTTTAAATTGGAATTGAAAAAGAAGTAAAGAAAGATGTTTCAGAACAACGTTTTCCTTTATACGTAGCAGAGAAAGACGGAAAAACGTTTTACATAGTTCCTTTGTATGGAGCTGGACTTTGGGATGCAATTTGGGGATATATTGCTTTGGATAGTGATAAGAATACAATCATAGGAACAAGTTTTGACCACAAAGGAGAGACTCCTGGATTGGGTGCAGAAATCAATACTGATTGGTTTCAAGCACAATTTGCTGGGAAATCATTGTTGAAAGATGCAAATGCAGGTTTTGAAGCTGGAAATTTTGTTTCTGTAAAAGTTGTAAAAGGAGGAGCAAAACCTGGAGACAACCATGGTGTAGATGCTATTTCTGGAGGAACGATTACTTCAGATGGTGTGTCAGATATGATCCAAGAAAGACTCGCTCGTTATTTACCTTATTTTAATAATGAGTCTAAAGTAGAAAGTGACAAGTCGAAAGATGAAAGTCCAGAAACGCAAGAGCTGACTCAAAATAGTAAAGTTAAAACTTCAAATGAATAACTATGAGACTTTTAAACTTTACACTTTATAAACTTTTAAACTAGTAAGATGGCAGAAGAAAAAGAAGCACTGTTTTCTAAAAAAAATAAAGCTTTGTTATCAGATCCATTGAATGATAACAATCCAATTTCAGTACAAGTATTAGGTATTTGTTCTGCATTGGCAATTACAGTACAATTAAAACCTGCTTTGGTAATGTCTATTGCAGTGTTATTTGTAATCATCGCAAGTAACGTAATTGTATCCTTAATTCGAAATTTAATTCCAAGTCGTATACGTATCATCGTTCAGTTGTTGATTGTTGCCTCTTTGGTAATTTTAGTAGATCAAGTATTAAAAGCTTATGCATACGATGTAAGTAAAGAATTATCCGTATTCGTAGGGTTGATTATTACCAACTGTATTGTGATGGGGCGTTTGGAAGCTTTTGCTTTGGCAAATGGTCCTTGGAAATCTTTCTTAGACGGTGTTGGAAACGGCGCAGGATATGCATTGATTCTAGTTTTGGTAGCTTTCTTAGAGAGTTGCTAGGATCTGGGAAATTATTCGGATTTGAAATCTTAGGTCATAAAGCCAAAGACATTGCAGATTCAACAGGATTGTATGCGCTTGGATATGAGAACAACGGATTTATGTTGTTGTCTCCAATGGCATTGATTGTTGTGGGGATTATAATATGGATCCAACGTTCTAAGAATAGAAAATTAATTGAAAACTAAAGAAATGTGTAATCGTTGAATTGTGTATCTGTTGAATCGGATAAGTAGAAGAAACAAATAAACAGTTAAACGCTTAAACAATTAAACAATAATAAAATGGATTATATTAACATTTTTGTAAAAAGTATTTTTATTGAAAATATGGTATTTGCCTATTTCTTAGGAATGTGTTCCTACTTGGCAGTATCAAAAACAGTAAAAACAGCCGTTGGTTTGGGAGCAGCCGTAATTTTTGTATTGGTGGTTACTGTACCTGTCAATTACCTATTGGATAATTATTTGTTGAAAGCAGGAGCGTTGTCTTGGTTAGGAGATGAATATGCAAGCATTGATTTAAGTTTTTTAAGTTTTATCATGTTTATTGCAGTAATTGCTTCAATGGTACAATTGGTAGAAATGATTGTAGAACGTTTTGCACCCGCTTTATATGGTGCACTAGGAATCTTCTTACCATTGATTGCGGTGAACTGTGCCATCTTAGGAGGTTCGTTGTTTATGCAACAAAAGGATTTCTTTAATGTTGGAGAATCAGCAGTATATGGTTTGGGATCAGGAATTGGATGGTTCTTGGCAATTTTAGCAATTGCAGCAATTCGTGAAAAAATTGCCTATTCTAATGTGCCAGCACCTTTAAAAGGTTTGGGGATTACATTTATCATTACTGGATTAATGGCAATAGGGTTTTTGAGTTTCTCAGGAATTAAATTATAAACGATTAAGAGTATATAGATGACTATAGTAGCAAGTATTATTGTATTTCTAATTTTGATTTTAATCTTAACGGGAGTTTTGTTGTTCGCAAAAGCAAAATTGCTTCCTTCAGGAAAAGTTAAAATTACGATCAACGGAGAAAAAACAATTGAAGTTGAAACAGGAAGTTCTCTGTTAGGAACTTTAGGAAACGAAAAAATATTTTTACCATCTGCCTGTGGTGGAGGTGGAACCTGTATCCAATGTGAATGTCATGTGCATTCTGGAGGAGGGGAAGCTTTGCCAACAGAAACACCGCATTTTACTCGTAAAGAGTTGGCTGCTGGAGCACGTTTGGGATGTCAGGTAAAAGTAAAAAGTGATATGGATATTTCTATTCCAGAAGAAATTTTTGGAATCAAGAAATGGGAAGCAACGGTTGTTCGTAACTACAATGTAGCGTCATTCATTAAAGAATTTGTTGTTGAGATTCCTGAAGATATGCCGTATAAAGCAGGTGGATATATTCAAATTGAAATTCCTCCATGTGAAGTAAAGTATTCTGATATGGACATTACAGCCCATCCAACGGATCACCCAGGTGAACCAGATAAATTCCAGGCAGAATGGGATAAATTTGGATTGTGGCCAATGGTAATGAAAAACACAGAAACTGTAGAGAGAGCTTATTCAATGGCTTCTTACCCTGCAGAAGGACGAGAAATTATGTTAAATGTACGTGTAGCTTGTCCTCCTTTTGATAGAGTGAAAGGTGGATGGATGGATGTAAATCCTGGAGTTGCCTCCTCTTATATTTTTAATCAAAAAGTTGGAGATAAAGTTACAATTTCTGGACCTTATGGTGAATTCTTTATCAACGAATCTGATGCAGAGATGGTATATGTTGGAGGTGGAGCCGGAATGGCGCCAATGCGTTCTCACCTATACGAATTGTTCCATACGATGAAAACAGGACGTAAAGTGTCTTACTGGTATGGAGGTCGTTCTAAAAGAGAGTTGTTCTATTTACATTATTTTGAAGCTTTAGAGAAGGAATTCCCGAACTTTAAAATGCACTTGGTGTTGTCTGAACCATTGGAAGAAGACAATTGGAAAGTGAAAAAGGATATCAATGATGAAGGAGATGGATTTGTTGGATTTGTTCACCAATCCTTGATTGATAATTATTTGAATGATCACGAAGCACCAGAAGATATAGAATTCTATTTCTGTGGGCCACCAATGATGAATCAAGCCGTTGTAAAGATGTGTGACGATTTCGGAGTACCACCAGAAAATGTTCGTTTCGACGACTTTGGAGGATAATATCAAAAGAGAATAGTAAAAAGCCCCGTACGAAAGTATGGGGCTTTTGGTTTTAAGTAATTTTGATGATGGGTTTTCGAAGTCAATAAAATTGAGACCTATATCAAAACCTCACTAATTTGAATTACGGGTTCAATATTTGTAAAATTCGGCAAATCACCCATGATGTTTTCAGCATTGGGACCAAATGCATTTCCAAAGTCTTCGACAGAGTCAAAATACATGTTTCCCATGGCTAGAAAAGGTGCAGGAGAACCTGGAGCTGCGCTTCCTAATCCTTGCTCAACAGTAGCTCCTTTAAGAGAATTTCCAAGCAATTTGCCAACTAAAGGCAAATGGGTGGTGCAATAATAATTCATGTCAAATGTTTTTCCTTCTCCATTAGGGTACAAGACACTTACTTTGGTCATTCCTTTTTTCATGATGTAAAATTTATTAGTAGGGATTAAATTTTGTATTACTTAAAGGTAAGCAAATATTTTTTAGTAGGACTGGTAAATTACAATGTTAGAACCGCCTGAGCGAGGCATTCAATTGCATCGTATTCTTATTTGCTAGACAAGCTCTCGATGTATTGAGAGTGTTGTTGAAGATACTATTTCTTTGGAAAGTCATAATCATTATATTTTTTGAAAAAACTAGAACCAAAGTTATCCGAGGCCAAACCATAAAGCATAGAAGAGTAATCAATACCTTGAATTTCCTGAGCTCTCCAATTAGGTTCATCTAGGCTATATCTCCAAAGGACCTTTTCTCCTGTTTGTAATTTATAGATTCCTTTTTTATCCTCAATCATCTTTTTAATATCCTTTTTCCCTGATGAATATACAGGTAAAAACCCTGCTATGATATGAGGTGAAACGACATGGGCTGGATGGTGGTCTATGTCATCTGCATTGTAACCATATGCCGTATAATTTTTTGAGTTAATACTTTTAGGGGAACTACCAGCACCTAATCCCCATTCATAACTTTTTATGTTTTTAGATTTATAGTTTGTTTGTAAATCTTTATAATATTGTTTGTCAGCCTTAAACGCATTTTTCATATACTTTTTGTACAATCTACTATTATAAGCCCAAGGAATTAAATAATAAGGAAATTGAATAACAAAATTAGAAATAAAAGCGGTTGGTTTTTTTTGATCGGTCAATACGCGATACCCTGAATAATTACCATATGCAAAATTGTCAAGTTTACTCCAAACGTCCCAAACTTGTGTTCCTTTACCCTTTTTATTGTTTTCTGATTTCATTGCTAGATAGGCCACAATCATGTATTCGTTAAAGGGGGCTGCCGCATACCCTTTTCCATTACCTGTTTTGTCCATTTCTAACCAAATAGTGCCTTCTGAAGCATTTTTTATTGCTGCGTTCCAATCAATTGATAAAAATAATTCATCTGCGTATGCTGCTATTTGTTTGTTATTGTTAAAGTACTTTTTAGCGAACAAAGCTCCTATACTTAACAATGCACTATCTATAGTACTATATTCAGAATTCCATTTTTGTTGCCCAGTATCTACATTTATCCAATGTCTGTAAAAGCCATTTTGATTTCTATCAGGAACAAAATCCTGAGTACGCCCAAGAATGGTTTCCAATGTTTCAACAGCCTTTATTTCTGCGTCTGAAATAAAACCAGCTTTATCAGCTATACAAAGTGAAATGAGACCTGTACCAACATTGGCGACAGAACAAGGTTGGTAGTCTAAAGAGTCTGGGTGAACGACTTTCGCATCTCTATAAACCCCATTGGAGTGCCTTTGAGACTCATAGAGTTTATAAGTGTTTTCAAATAATTTATCAAGTGTAACTTGTGCACTAATACTTATAGAGGTAAATAGTAAACATATAGTAATTTGTATTCTGAATTTTTCTATCATAATTTTATTATTTATGTGATTTTAAATAGTAAGCTTTCAGTACTTATCCCATTTTCATTAAAAGATTGAATACTAAAACAATAAGAAGAATCTCTATTCAAACTTCTAAGAGTTAATTCATTTTTTCCATATATTCTATGATGCAAATACATTTTATCTTTTGCTATACCATACTTTATTAGATAGCCATCGGCACCTTTAACCTTATCCCATTTTAAGGTTACTTTTCTTTGGTCTAATTTACTCCTGTTTATAAGTAAATGCTTTACGTTTTCGGGCACATTCCTGCTCCTTTTCCAAATGCTCTAAATCCTGATACCGCAAATGTTCCATCCGGAACACCATAGTTTTTAAGTTTTAAAAACCTAGCATTAACTACTTTGTCTAGTTGGTGATAATCATGTGGTGTATCTTCTTTTGTGTTTGATTTCGCAATAAGTGTGTTCACTGCACCCCACAACGAAACTTCTTACTTTTTGATCATAACTATTGGTTCCTTCCCCCAGCTTCAGTCGTGGTCAGCCAAATTAGTTGCCTGGCATGTCTCGTACCCATAGCTTCTCATCTATTGCACTCCATTGGTTATTCCGTTTCTGCAACCATAGGTTTTTTACTTATCTCCTCAACCGCAATCTTTTCATGCGCTTTTCACGCGGAAGCTCCGACTGTTAGTGACAAGAATACACAATTCCCCTCTGGGAATCGTTCATTATAATGTTCATCTTTTATGGGTTCTATACTCCGGATATCGCCATGTCCTGATAGGTGTCGATTATCTTCTTCATCACAAATCAAGCCGGGGCCTCGCCCAACCGTTCGTGCGCCCGTGTTCCTGCAATGCCATAGTCCTGCCAACCACTTCTTGCCTCATCCTTCTCCCTTGCCTAACTTCCCTGGCAGCGCCTCCATCACCCCTGGTTACGCGACACCGGATTCAGAGTCCTAGTACAGGGTCCTAACGCACTATCTGACACTAAGCACATGGCTTAGGTTTTTTAACTTGTGTTCCGGACCGGCATATAAAAATCGTACTTGTGTGTATTTGTCATCACGCCCCTTCTCTCCAAGGTGTTGTCTTGTTCATTGGTGTTCGGCCAACCACTCCCGCCATATTCGGGTTATTTTTCCCTGCCTTCCCGGTCTCTCCTCCTTCCCCCTGCTAGCACTCCCCCTTCCTCGTCATTGGGTTCTCTTTACGGCCCCCCCCATCCCATCCCCCTCTTTCTCCTCCCCCCCTTGGGGTCCCTCCCCCGGTCCTGTTACCGTTTCCCCTCGCTGCCCCCATTGTTGCTTCTTCCTGGTATTTTTCCGTTGCGGATTCCCTCCTCCGTGTCTTTTTTATCCTTCTTTGTTGGTGCTATCTTCCCGGTCTTTTGTTGGTTGTCCCCTGTCCCTCGCTTCCAGGCTGCCTTCCCCCCCTCGCCTTCGGCTTTGCCGCGCTCGCCCTCTCGCCTTGCCCCTCCCCCTGTGGGTCCGCTGCTTCTTCTGCCGGTTTCTCTTGCCCCTCTTCCGGTTACCGGGTTTCCCCCCGGTTTTCCTGGGGTGTCTCATTCCTTCCTTGCTCTGTTCCTCTCTCCTCTTTGGTCTGTCCCGGTTTTCTTGTGCCTCCGCCTGGCTGGTTTGGGGTTATCATTTCTGCCCCTGGGCGCCTGTTGTCTTCGCCCTCCCTACGTTGTGGCCTCCCCTTCTGCTCCCAGTTTTGCATGTGTTTTTCCCCGCCCCTTTGCGTCCTGTCCCCTCTGCTCGTTTTTGCGCCGAGCCCCCTCTCACTCCTTCCTGTCCTCCCTTCTTCCCTTGGTTGTCTTCCTCTCGCGGGTTTTATTTTGTCACAGCTCTCTCCCTGCTGTCTCGTCCTTTTCTTCCTCTCCGCGTCGGCTCATCCGTATTGTCTGATGTTTATCTCCCGGAGTCATTTTTTTTTCCCCCGATAGGTTATTCCTGTGGTTTCCCCCCTCTTTTACCCCCGGGGCCACCCCTGGATCCGTGTTGCCTCGCCCCCGTTACCTCTTGGGGCGGCCTGCATACGCTTATTTTCCGGCCCCACCCCTCTTTCTGTCACCTGGTAACTCACTCTTGGCACTCCTTCTCTTGGGGTGTATTCTCCCTACTATGCCTGTGTCTGTGTCCTTGGGCTATATTGGGAGGTTTGGTTTTGTCACCGCTTCTTCTTGACCACACCCTTATTGGTCCGACGGTTTTTGATTTGTAAGTGTTCTGATTCCGTGCCTGTGCTCGCCACATTAACACTACATCCTCCTTTGCATATAGGGCGCTTTAATTGCTCCTCTCCAATTATTTCCTCTGCGACTCTATCCTTCCCCGTCTGTTGAGAACCTGTTTTTGCCACTGTCTACCCCCTTGTTGACGGTTTTTGCACGTTAACCCGCCGTCAATTTTATTTTAGCCTTCTTTGTGGAACGGTCTTCAGTGTTCTCCTATGCGCCTTCTTACATATCGTTAAATCCTCCTGATAATGATTCCATCCGATACTCGTTTTTCGGTGCACACAATCCGCCGACTTTTCAAATTTTAGCGGTGGCTATTGCCCCCTATTAGTTTGATAATGCTTTGGCATTTCCCGGTTTGTTGTGTACAGCTTTACAATTGTTTTTTATGTGGCCACGCTCGTGTGGCCTATATTGTTTCCCTTTCTTAGCATTGTTCATTCTAACAAAGCGTTTGTTTTCGCTTTTATCAATAGGGTAAATAGCTTGTTTTTCCTGTTTTTCCATGTGCCTAAACCAAAGCTTAGTAGACTTTTAGGTTTGTTTTTGCATGTTCGAAGAAGTCTTTACAAACGTCATTTATGATCCAAATACATTTTCTTGGGTTCCAATGTTCCAATTAATTTATTCACCAAAACCTCACGGTATTCTAATTCATTCGCCTACTTTTGGCCAATTTCTGCCATATACGCTTTGCTTGACCGAAACTGGAATATGAGTTTCCCGCCCTACAAGAATCAGAAATGTCCTATCCAGCTACCCAATTAGTTGTGTAGTTGTCCCTGGTTTTCCAACATGTGGAAATATTGGTTTTCTCATCTCTTTTATTCTTTAACATACTATTAATGCTGCGATTATAATTATCTTTATTTATAACTTTTCATGATTTCTTAACATTTCGTAAAGCCACATTCTTATTTTTTCAGATAACTACATCATAGCTTTTAGGTATTGTGGCTTTTGGGCATTGTCAATATACTCTTCACTGTCTATTTAAAACTCTGCCGCGGAGCTATGATAATCTTTACTCTGGGGTGGTTAAATAATGTGGCATTTTCTGTCTGCAAACACTAAGAACCCCTTTTATCTTCTTGAGAAAAAATCACTTTTTTCAAAAAGTAGAAAAGTTTGTGGTTTTCACTCACAAAATTTTCAAATTCATTCGCATCCACCTCATCCATCTACCTATTTATCAGTTAGTTGTTTTTAATCTTTGATTTCTTTCATACTAAATAAAATTGTAGGTTTTTCAAATTGACTAATGCATTATTCCTGATTGCTCTTGTATGCCTATGATTTTAAAACTACGCCATATGCTTGTTCCAGTTAAATAACCAACTACGTGTTCTTCTCTTGCCCTTCTAATTGTTTTGATTTTGGTGCTTGCTCGTCGTTTTTGTTCGTGATCGAGTCACAGGTCTATCTACGGATAGCTGTTCATGTAACTTGTTTTATCATTATCTTTTATTGGCTATGGTTTTATCTTGCTCTTCTCCTGTGTAAGCCTGATATGCATGCGGTATTGGTCTTTACTTTTTCCAGTAAGTAAGTTGCTAAGTTGTGCGTCGTGTATTCTGCCTTGTTATGGTATACGGTTATTGAATTTATTTTAGTATCTACTTTGCGTGGATTTTTATGAGATCCGTTGTGATGGTTCTCTCCGTTTTGTTCTTGTCCACTGGATCACATATTCTCTTTCTGCTTTTTTGTTTGTGGTGTGTGTTCCTTAACTCCTCGCCTTTTCATGTTTTTACTTTTTTGCTTTTCTTCCTCTTGTATTGCGCTTTGGCGTGGATACGCTATATGTAAAACTGCACTCTAATCATTGTCCTTCCTATTTAAAAATCAATCTTGCGTGCTCAAAACTGACACAAACGCTTCAACTACGGTCTTCAACTAACCCTGTTTTGTTACACGCTTTTGTAAAACTACATACTGTTTTTTTTTCATCAGCGTACTTTCTCGCCAGTTTCTAATCCTAATAAAAATGCTTTAAAATGGTTCTATCCTAGTTGTATTTGATCCCTCTACTGACTATCTCCAGACTTAATAATGTTCCGAAGTATTCAATATCTTTGCACAGTTATTGCCATTACCCCCAATCATAGGTTAGCTCTTCTGCATTCTTCTCGGCTTTTGGGCTTGAGCCATGCTTTCCAATGAATCCCTTCCTAACACAATCCCAATTTAATCAATCACTTTCGTGATTGCTATCTAGTGGATTGCCCATAGATGATAAACGTCTTTTGTGAACTCTCGTTAATAACCCGTTCTTTCTCGTGGTTTATAAAATTTATTTGGTTTTTTACGGATTCACTATACGTGAATTAACTGATAATATGTAATTTTTAGAAAATCCCTTGGTCTTTTGAATTGACTAAATAGCCCTAATGACATGTAATTGCATCACCCCTTAACCTTTGTTTACTATGATACACTTCAACAAAACACTGATATTTCCCATGCCCACACCTACCCCTTTGTACTTCTCGGATTTAAGGAAATCACATTATTCACTTTTGGCCAACAAATTTACTGTAATTTATTGGTCCCTTGCATATTCACATTCCAAATGATTATTCCGCGGATATTGTCAGTTTTAAGTCCTCTTGTATATTAATACTTCCAACTAGGACCCAAATGTGTGAGCTCCATGATTCTACCGGGTTTTAGAAAAGCTCTTCTCTACCTTCTCAACCCATGAATTTTAGAATTAAACTATTCCTTTGCAAGATTTCAAACTTAATGCCTCTTTCCGATTCATTATCCAGCATTCCACCCTTTCCATTCGTTTTTCATTCTCATTAGATTACTTTCAAAAAAAGAAGTTTTTGTTTTTAAACCTCTGGCTTTAAATTTTGCTAAAAGTTTGGTATTAGTTGCCTTATCGTATGCGTAATAGGGATATGGCAATAAGGTCCATCAAATAATCAGGATTTTAAAAAAACCAAACTAATTTAGGGTTCTCCATTTGACTGCCCAACGCTACTTTAGTAGGTAAAGTTCAATAATTAGCCTCAATATAGGAATTGTTCTTGCTCTAAAAAAGCCAAAAATGTATCTGATCCTCCAGCATTTCACATATTTTTGTAATGTTTCGGGATTCAAAGCTTTAGGTAAAAAATCAAATTTCTACTTTGTTTTTGTGTTCTTCAATAAATGGAGATTCCTGTCCTACCACTACCATATAAATTGCAGCACCAATCGGGAATACTCCCAAAAACCAAATGTGAATGTGTAGAATGTACTTGATCAAAAAAATTCTTGCCTCTGCATCAAAAACATAAACTACTTCACATTTCTTATCCACGGGAGTATAGATGCCAAGGCGGTATAACCCATTACGTTCTCTCTTGACATTTGAAAATTGTAGAATCTGAGGTCATTCTATTGTTTGGCCCAAAAAAAAGCGACGTGAGAAACCTGACAATTACAACACAACCCTTCTGTCATAAGTTTCCTAAGTCTCTTTGCTTTATATGATGATTATTATATACTATGCCTCTAGTATTTTCTTTTGTTAAATATTTTCCTATCACTTAAATTCAGAGAATCGGCGCGAACCAGAACCGGTTTTTCGCGCAGGTTGTCCGCCTCCCTTATACCCGGATATAGGGTCGTCCAGATACTTCATTACCATAATGGTTTTTCACTCTAAAATCTTGAATATGATGGACGTTTCCCCCATCAACCCAGTTCCCATTGGGAACATCGTTCTGCCTTGTGGCGTAGAGAGACACCACATTGGCCCTACGATATTGGTTCGAGGTTTTATTTTGAAGCGACATATGAAACAAATAACCGTTGAATATGATAACACTGCCTTGTTTTACTTCTGCTTTTACAAATCGTTTGGGGTGTATGTTCCTAAATCGGCAACATCTACATCAGCAAATTCAGTATTGTTGTTTTCTACTCTTCTCCTTATAAAACCTTCTTTATGTGAGCTTGGTATAACCCATAGACACCCATTATCCTCATGAGCATCATCTAACGCTATCCAAGCACCAACTAACGATTTATCTCTGGTAGGGATAAAGTACTCATCTTGATGCCATGATTGTCCCTTTTACTTGGTCCTTTCATAAAAAGCATAGTTTGTAAACATTTCATATTGGGGCTTACCACTTCTGATAAAATTTCTGCAATCTCTTTATGAGCCGCATAGCTTTTTATTAATGGGGAAATTTTATGTGGAAAATGTATAGCACTATATTTTTTTAGCATCTCTTGTCTGATAGATGTTCTATATTGTCCAACATCCCTTCTACATTGCCTCTTTCTCCTTTTACAATGCTTAAAGTCTCTTCTTTAAGTGCTGCAAGGCTTTTTGACTGATAATATTTGGAACAATCAGATACCCATATTCCTTATAAAATGCTTTGTTTTCTTCTGTTGGCTTCCCCTTAACTATAGATTTTTCAGTATCCATGATTTTTCGGATATAAGTATAAAATGGTTATAGTGCAATTTCAATATGATTCCCCTTTTTGTCTAACAATTCCAAGAATGCTTCAGTATCTAAAAATGCGCCTCCTTTTCGGTATTGATTGTCTTCATAAGAAAACGCTATTTCCTTTCCGTTAAGGCGAATTGTTTTTGGATGACATACATCTTCTTTTACCAAATAGTCTAAGGTTATTGGATATCCTTTGTACTCTAAGGATGCCGATAAGCCATCCAAAGCTTTTGGAATTACCGGGTCTATAATGGTGTTTCCAAACTCAGTACGTAATCCTAATAAGTGCCATACTACTAATCCCATGTATATTCCTGGGCCACTAGAATAAATACGCCAACCACCTTTTACCGTTATATTGCCTGCTTTTAGTTCTTCATAGCGTTCATCTGCTTCATAGCGGTTTTTAAAAGTAACATCGGAACTACTATAATAACAGTTAGATTGTCGAATATCGCCACAGGCTACAACTTCGTTATAAGCTATAGGGTTGGCTTGACGCAAGGCTTTTACAAAAGCTTCTGCATTGCCCAATCGCGCTTGTGTTTCGGCATAACGTAGGTGTGCATGCATATACATAATACCTATTTCTCTTCCAAAATAAGAACTACTTTCTGCTCTCTGGAAAATAGTCTGAATGCCTCCACTATATTTAGGTGGACGGTTCATCAAGCGTGCACCATCAGGACCTTTCAAATGTTGTTCAATTAGTTTTTGGTGAAATTCGGCTTGCTCTTTGGTAAATATACCGCTGATTACCCCTCGAATCATTGGTAATAAGCGGTACTGAATATTGGTTTTGGTATCTGTTGGATGTAGTAACAGACTGATGCTATTATCTGCTTCCAACAAGCCATGTCCTGCAACAACTCCATTTTTTATGAGGTGCTTGTTGAAATCAGCTTTTATTTGTGCGCAAATGTTTTGTAGTCGTGTTGCTTTTTTGCTGTTTCCTATTAGCTCATAAACAGATTGAAAAATAGAAAACGCTTGATAGTTTAAAGCGACCGTCCAACTAGAAATCAAACGCTTTGCCAATTCCTTGCTTGCGGGTTGCATGGAGTCGTTCCAATCACCTCCCCCAAAAGGTACAAAAGCAGTATTTGGGATAAAGGATACTACCAACAAATCAATCAAGCGTTCTATATGTTCTAAAAGCGAGGTTTTTTCTGTGGATTCACTGCCATTTTCATGGTAATACGGCAATACTTCATTTAAGAATTCTACATCGCCAGTAGCCTTGATGTAGTTGCCCAATGCTATAATACACCAATGGTGTACATCTCCATGCGAACTCCCTGCTCTAACATCAGCATAGCTATCAAACATCCACCACTGTGGCCAATCGCCCTCGGGGCTTTGATGCGAAATAGAATGCGTAAAATGGTTTTGGCTTCTGCAAATTTTTCGGTACACAATAACAATTCAAAAGGTCCCTGGGTGGTATCTCTTGTACCCCAAGCTGCTCCATCAAATTGCTCTAAACCATGTGGTGTTAATACATGGGTCATGGCATTGACTCCGTACCATGGTAAAATTTCCTGAACAACAGCCATGTCTTTATGCTCACTTTTTAAAGACAGGTTTGAAGATAAATTTTGCCAATAGGCTTGCCCTTCTTTAAGATCTGATTGGTATTGTTTTTCACTATCCTCAATCGGAGTTGTTTCAACTGTAGTAGCGACTTCTCCAATAAAACTCATACAGAAGTCTGATATGCTTTCTAACTCGATATTGAAAAAAGGGTCGCCTTGACTTTTGTGGTTAGGGTACAATACCTCGTCACCATAGATTTTGTAATCTGAGCTATGGATGTGTATTTTGAATTGTGCTTCTGGAAACTTTTTAGCGATGCCACTTTCTGTATCTGGATGGAATGTGTACGTTCCTGCTGAATTATTATCTGGTATATGCCATCCATTATCTTCTGCCAAATGATTGGTAATTAGCAATTTTACAGCTACACCGTTTAGCACTTTAAAATCCATATAAACTTCTGGAGTCGACTTGGACGTCCAGCTTCGTACTTGAAAACAAGTATCTCCTTGTTTATAAATCCATCTACAATGATTCAAACCAATTTCATAGGCCGATGGTACGCCTAAAAGATATTTTTGACCTTCCAGTTCTACAAAAATGCGCTGTCCTGTTTGTGGTTCTAAATTAAATTGACTCGAGCAAATGGATAAAAAACGGTTAAAATTGGTATTGCCTTGAGTGATATGCGAGTTAAAAACACCATACATATAGGTACTTGTAGACATCATGTCTTCGTCTGGGGTTAAGCCCATTTTGGCTTGCATAATGTGTCCGTGCGGACGGTCTACCAAACTTTCTTTTGTGCGTAAAACAACATGGTTATTCTCTTTATAAAAAAAGGATAATACCTGCCCTTCTTTTTCTTCCACATTTCGCAAGTTATTTCCAAAAAAATGAGATAAATCCTTGTCGGTTAAATCGTCAACAGGAAACAAAGGTGCTGTATTAAAAAGCGTGTTTTCTGTGGTAAACGATTTTGCTGTACTTGAAACAGGTACTTCTTCATCAAATTCTTGTAAAAGTGACGGTAACTGTTCTAAATCTTTTTGAGACGTTGCTTCAGGATGATTTTCAGTATAAGTACCTACAAATGTACTTTTATGTTGTGCCTTTTTTTCTAAGTGAAAAGGTTTTTCTTGTAACGCTACGATGGATAGTTCTCCTGAGCATTCTCCTCCTAACAATGTTTTAAGCAAACTTTCAGCAATTCCTGTTTTTCTATAGGAGTTGCCATAAAATTGAATACCGTCTGTACTTGCAGCTATTGCTGAATTTTTACAAGCTAGCATCAACCAAGGGGTTTTGCTCGAATCCACAAAGTTTTGACGACAACAAACGACCGCCCCATAATCTTTATCTTCTAAAATTTGACGTTCTACATATTGGCTTACATAATACTCATTTACGAGTGCTTCAGAGATTTTTTTCAACCCTATATCTTGCACATAAATGACATCTAGCGCCATTGTGTTTTCTGTTGTGTTTTCAGTGATAATATCCCATTGCCAACTCGTGCTTTTTTGAGAAAGTTGTAAGGTGCAGGTATAATCAATACCATCCCAATGACCCTGAGCAATAAACGTATTTTTATCTATTGAAAAACGACTGTTACTTTCCGAGCCTAAAAGGGCTTTATAGGTATAATTATGGGGTGTCTTTTTTCTTAAATAGATATTAGCTCCTGACTTTGAAAATACCGTTGCGTTTTTTAGACTAACTCGAATGGAATTAGATTCTATATTTTTTACCAAGCCATTTTTTAGAAAATTAAATGAAAGGCCTTGGGTGTTTTTGATATTTAATTTTGTGTTAAGGGTCATTTTAATACTTTAATTATTATTCTTGATTGAAAAAAGTTGGGGCACCGCTGTTATTGGTAACCATTAGTGTGTTTTTATCCTTTATTTTTAATGTATTGATTTGTCGACTGTCAAACGGTACATAAAAACCACTTTCTTTTGGGGTTAAAGGCATGAAATTATTATTACCATCGCCTAATAAAACGGTTCCGATACCTGCATCATAACGTGTGGTTTCTACTTCTGCACTGTAGTGATTCCCCACAGCAATAATGTCGTTATTGCCATCTTTGTTAACATCTATTACCAAAGCCGATTTTAATGGAGCTGTTTGTGCTTGGATGGGCAATGTTTTTGGGGTAAATTTCCCGTTATCATTGATTAACAGTATACTTTCAAAACTTTTTATTTCATAGATAACCGCCTTTTCCACCTCTTTTTCTGGAAGGATTTCTGTTAATTTTGAGGATGCAAAACTGTGATAATCCTTGAACTTTTCAGATACATAAGGCATTTGCTGACTAGTACATTCGCGACCTCTTACGGGTACATAGTCTTCTTTGTAGAATTTTGCCAATACCACATCATTAGTCCCATTGTTATCAAAATCATTGGCATACACTTTAAACGGATGTGATTTGGTGGCTTTAAATTTATTATTCTTTCCAAGGTTTCCTATGATATAATCGTCGTCGCCATCGTTATCTAAATCGTTTGCTGTGATAGACCACCAAATTCCTCGTGTGTCATGCAATCCCCATTTTTTAGACTTGTTTTTAAAGCTGCCTTCTTGATTTTCTAAAAAGGTAATACCCATCCATTCTCCTACGAGTAGTAAATCTAAATCACCATCGGTATCAATATCTGCGGCTTTTACGCATTGGGTGCTTTCATAGATTTTAGGGAGTCTATTTTGTGATTTTCTAAACGCGCCTTGTCCGTTATTGATATAAAGCCGGTCTTGCAACTGTTTATCGCCTTGGCTGAACTCGCTACCTCCGCTAGCTACATACAAATCTTTGTCGCCATCGTTATCTACATCTAAAAACAGACATCCTAGATCTTCTGAAACTATATCTAGAGCCCATGGTTGGGAATTATTTTCCTTAAAACTACCATTGGCTTGCTGTATATATAAAACACCGCTTTGTCCTATTGCTCCTCCAAAAAACACATCTTCCAATCCGTCGTTATTTATATCAGCAACAGCTGAAAATGGTCCGTTTTGGGAAAGTTTATGGGGTAGTAATATTTCACGTTCAAAATCATCAAAATCATTTTCTTGATGTTGATAGGTAACACCTATTTGTGATGAATTTATTGCACTGAAATAGGCTTCTGTCTTTTTTTGTGGTTGGAACTGTTTTTTTGCTTTTGAATAGTTAACGGTTAGTGTTGTATTGGCTTTTATATTTTTTAGTTTTTGTGATTTTCCATCTGGCCAAACGACTTCTAAGCTATCCATTTTTGTATCCTTTCCTAATCCAAAAAACAAGCCGGGTGCTATGGATGAAAAGTACCCTCGGGTTAACGAATGTTCTGCTATTTGTTTGTTGCTATTATGATATAGAATTGCTTTTGCGCCTATGCCTAATGGATTTTTATCTGAACCTTTGAGCACCACTTTTAAATAGTTTCCTGTTGCCTTATTTTTATATACAAAGGCAGGTGCATCTATATTATTGGTGATGATATCTAAATCGCCATCATTATCTAAATCACCATAGGCAATTCCGCTTGAATAACTTGGTGTATCAAAACCCCATTTTTTTGCTATTTTTTCGAATTTTAAATTGCCTTTGTTTTTAAAAACATAGTTAGATAATGGCGCTGAAGGTGCCTTTTTAGCCATACTCAAAAAATCCTTTGCTCCTGTATTAAGCTCTTTCTTGGTATTGGTTAAAAAATCGTTGTTCCGAATGTCTTTTTTTATACCATTGGTAACCACAATATCTTTCCAACCATCATTATCTAAATCGACTACTAATGGCGCCCAACTCCAATCGGTTTTTGAAATGCCTGTTAATCCACCTACATCATAAAACGTGCCCATTCCCGAATTAACTTGTAAGGTGTTAACCATGTATTGATAATGCTTACCCCAGGATACCATTTGGTTAAATCGTTCGGTGCTCATGGACCCCATATTGGTTTTAGAGCGGTAATGGTCTTCGGCTGCCATATCTAGTGTCATTAAATCTATCAGTCCATCATTATTAATATCGGCAGCATCAGTTCCCATACTAAACCACGAGATGTGTTTTAACTTTTCATCACTTACTATTTTAAACGTGCCATTGCCATTGTTGTAATACATAAAATCTGGCTCATCATAATCGTTGGATACATATAAGTCTGTCCATCCATCATTGTTAAAATCGGATGCGCTAACATTTAAGCCATGAGCTAAGGTTTCTGAAATTCCTGAGGTTTTAGAAACGTCCCTAAAGTATCCATTATCGTTTCTATACAACTTATCGGTATGCAATAGCTGACGTTCTTTTGGAATCTTATAACGGCTGAATAATCTTGGGTCTGGTGGTTGATTGACTTGGTATACATCTAAATCACCATCGTTATCCATATCGAAAAACACAGCTTGAGATGAAAATCCTAAATCTGCCAATCCATATTTTTTAGAAGATTCAGTAAATGTTAAATCACCATTGTTAATCAATAATTGGTTTTGGCGTTCATTTGGATTCATGGACTCCCCATTTCTACTCACATAAATATCTAAATATCCATCGGCATTGACATCCGCCATGGTTACCCCCCAAGACCAACCATCTTTTCTGGATACTTTTGAGCTTTTGGTAATATTCTCAATTGAAAATTGCCTTTATTGAGGTATAATCTATCTGCTACCTGATTACCACAGAAAAAGATATCATCCAGTCCATCGTTATTGATATCTCCAATAGCAACGCCAGCACCATTGTATATTTGACTATAATACAAATGATTTTTGGTAGCTGTTTCTTGGATGGTGTTTTTAAAATCAATACCAGTGCGTTCTGGTGTTAATAGTTCAAAACCACCAATCAATTCTTTGGGATGCAGGTCGCGTTGCTCTTGGCACCCCACATTTATTAGGATACCTATAAGAACAACTACTTTTGTAAACTTAAAGTTATCCATAGGTTTTGTTTTATTTTGTTTAGTAAACAGCTTAGTCCTTTTTTATTGCTTTTATATGAATTGCAGTCCCTCCTCCCTGCACTAACAAGAGTTTTAAATTTGATTTTGAGTTTACTTGTACGGTTTTTATATCGTATGCAGTTGGATTTGTTTCGTAGTTTGCATTTCTGGCATCTTGATAAATGATAGCTTCGTATGCTAAATCAGCATCTAAAAAGCTTAAAGGAATTTCCAATTCGCGTTCGTTTTCATTTGTTATACTTCCAATAAACCAATTTTTTGTGCCTTTTTCCTTTCGGGCTATCGTAACATAATTGCCTATCTCAGCATTCAATACTTTGGTATCATCCCAATCTACCGGTACATCTTTTATAAATTGAAAAGCGTCTAAATGTTTTTGATAATGTTCTGGTAAGTCTGCCGCCATTTGTATAGGGCTGTACAGTACAACATACAAGGCCAATTGGTGTGCGAGTGTGGTTCTTACTGCATTTTCTTTTCGGTATTCATCAAATTTTAAATTGAATATCCCTGGTGTATAATCGATAGGCCCTCCAAGTATTCTTGTAAATGGTAAGGTTACAGTATGCTCTGGCAGGTTGCCTTCGCTCCAGGCATTAAATTCTTGTCCTCTTACACCTTCTCGTGTCATCATATTTGGCCAAGTTCTACCTAAACCTGTTGGTTTGATAGGTTCATGTACAATAAGCATAATTTGATGTTTGGCTGCAGTTTCTACCATTTTCTGGTAAAAATTGACCATCCATTGCCCGTGATGGTGTTCGCCTTTCGGAACAATACCCCCAACATAACCAACTTTTAAATAATTTATTCCGTGCGCTTTTAGATAGCCCATAGCCGCATCCATATGTTTCGCATAATTCAATACATGGGCTCCTGTTTCGTGATATCCAACCAATTCAATGCCTTTTTCTTTGGCATAGGCTGCTACTTTTTTTAAATCGTAATCATGTGTAGGTGTTTGAAAATTGGGCAATTCTTTGCTTTTTCCAACAAAGTATTCAATCCCTTTATTCCAGCCTTCAATAAGCAATCCTTTAATCCCATGTTTAGATGCAAAATCGATGTGTGCTATGGCATTTTCAGTTGTTGCCCCATGATTAGGTCCAGGTTCAAAACTGTATTTACCTATATGGATACCCCACCAAATACCCATATATTTAGTTGGCTGTATCCAATCTGTATTTTTTATTTTATTGGGTTCGTTTAAGTTTAGAATCATGGATGATTCAATAAGTCCTCCAGGTGTGTCAGAAATTTGAATGGTACGCCAAGGGGTTTGAAATGATGCAGGTAATGTTGCTTTTGTACCATTTGCTGCAGGTACCAAATCGCAATTAAACCCGCTTTTGGCTTCATTTAATTCTAAAGTCATGGACGGGTAATTAACTAAAGCGGCTTCATGTATACTTAAATAGTTCCCGCTATCTGATTGCATAGTTAATGGCGTATGTACTGCTTTTTGATTTTCTATACCTTTTACCAAAAAATAGTTTAGCTGCGCTTCTGTGACTTGAATCTCGCTTATTTTGGAGTGCGTTGTTGGGTGCTCATAGCTATTATAGTTAGCTGGGAGCCACCAGGTTTTATGGTCTCCTGTTAAATTGAATTCTGTTTTTTCATCTAGAAGTATAAATTCTGTTCTTTGTTCTTGCTCTGGAATGATATATCTAAATGCTACACCATCGTTATAAATCCTAAAAACGACCTCTAAAACATCTTCCGTTTTATTTGTTAAACTTATTTTTACGTTAGTATATTTATTTTGAATGGTTTTATGTTGCCCCCAAACTGGACTCCATGAACTTTCAAATCCTTTTGACTCAATTTCTTCAATTGATAAATCCTTTATAAATGAGTTTCCTTTTTTAAATTCTAATCCTAAGTAAGAAGTATCTATAATTGTTTTAGATTTTTGATTTACTGTATACCAAGCCATGCCTTTAGTATTTATACCAAAAGACATGGAAATACTTTTGTCTGGTGATTCAAATGTTGAAGGCTTTATATTGCAACTAATACATGTGAAAATGATTAATGAGAAAAGGATAATATGTGTTTTATTTTTGTTCATTCTAGCGTTAGTAGGATTAATTGTAAAAGTGTCTTTAAGTTAAAAAAATGAATTAATCTTCTTCGTTTTCTAACTTGATTTGATTTCTTTTTTCAAGAGCTATTTTAATTTCATCGCAACGTTCCTCGGTCAATGAATATCTTAAAGTAAAAAAGATTGATACAAAACATAGCAATAATGGGAGCCCAATTTCTACAGCTCGCATCATAAATAATGTATGAGGTGCCTGTTGCGTTAATGCAGACATGTTTCCTTTAATATTAGAAAGTTCATTATTAAAAGCATTCCAATCTTCTGTAATTTTTAAGTCAGCAAGTTGCGTATTTATACCTGTAACATTTTGAATTAAGTTTTCATAATGTTCTTCGCTATTCTTATGCTCTAGCGATTTTAATTTTAGATGTGATAACAGCTGTATCCCACTTATTTGAGATTTTAGTAAATCTATTTCTAGAACTGTTGGAATTATTTTTTTAAGGCTATTAATATCTTGAGTCTCAAAATCAAATACATCTAAATCCTGCAGTGACAACTTTATTTTTTTTATAATTAATGTTGTTTTAGACAATTCATAATTCAATGCAATTACATCATTATTTTGTTTATTTAGCTCTGTATGTTCATATTGAATTTTTTTTACTTCACTTTCAAGATAATTAACATATTCTTTAGCCTCATTAAGAGCTTCCGCAGTGAGTATTTTTGTTTTTTCAAGCAACTTATCAGGGGAATTAATAAGGCTCTCGTAGTCTGAATTCCAACTTTCAATTTTACTTTGCGTTTCTTTAATTACACCTTGAAAATCATCTACTTTTGTAACTTGACTCTCATCAAATTGGGTAAAAACAATTAATAAGCCTGCAACAAAACTAGCTAAAGCTGTTCCCATTTTAATAAACCACCAAAAAATAGAATAATAACTTCCTTCTGAGCGGCGTCCTGTTTTTAAATCGTCCTCATCACAAATATCACCTACCATAGAAGAGCCAAGGGTAAAAAAGAAAAGCATTCCTGCTGAAAGTAGAATCGTTGGAATCACTACTAAATATGGATATTCTTGGTTATAACACACTATTTTAGATAGTTGTGCCAAACACATCAATCCAATAGCAAATAATAGGGTTTTGCGCTTTCCAATTTTTGGGCTTAGCCAATTTAAAGGAAAAACGGCAAGAAGACCAGTAATTGCCCAAACCGTTCCATTAATCCCTAATAAAGTAGAAGCAGCAACTTTATCACCTTCAAAAATGTAGAAAATAGGAATGTAATATCCCAGCAAATTTACAAAGTTGAACCCCATAGATAAGGTAAAAATAATAATGACTAACCTTAAAAAGGTTTTGTTTTTAAAGGTATGTTTAATGTCATTCCAAAACGCTGTTTTTTTCTGTTTTGCAGCTGCTTTAAACCAGGTTCGCGAACGGTAAAAAACCACCAGAAGGATAAAGGGATTAATATAACAGCTATCATCATAGAGACATATTTCATGCCATCTGCTTCATTACCCCCAGGGCCTTTAAAATATTCCATATTTGCCAAAGCAAAAAGCCAAGGCGTGCTCATTGCAAAAAGGTTTCCTAGAAAGCTCTTTGCACTGAATAGCCTTGTACGTTCATGGGAATCGGTAGTCATTTCCATACCCAATGCGCCATGAGGAATTTCAAAAATAGTACATGCTGTAAAAAAGATTAACAGCCAAAATAATATATAGCACAATTGAAACCATTGAAAACCTGATTCTGTTGGGAATAGATTATGAACCCATTCGCCATCTGGTATCCACCACATCAATACAAAACTAATAGCTACCGCAATACCTCCAATAAGTAAGAATGGTCTACGACGCCCCCAACGACTTCTGTAATTGTCTGAAAAATGCCCTACAATAGGATCTGAAATGGCGTCCCATAATCTAGGTATTATTAAAATGACTCCTAACCATAAAGCACTCAAACCAAGGCTAATATTTCCTATTAACCCCATAAGCTGCCCTGCAATATTAAACAAGGCAATAGGTATGATGCCTCCAAAGCCATAGGCTACTAATTGTATAAAGGGGATTTTATGATTAGTCATACTTTGAAGTTTGATTTGAAGTTAAAACGAGAGAGAATAGAATCTCTCTCGTTTAATTGATTTTTTGAAATAAACGATGTTATGGGGTTTCGAATCGGATGTCATCTACATAGTATAAATCTGTTTCGGTTCCATTTGACTCACCAGCATTGAAGAATAATACTAATTTTGTGTTTCCAGCACCTGCTGAACCACTAAAATCAAAAGCATATTCTACCCATTCATCTACAACAGTAATATTTCCCCAAATTTCTGCTGCAACACCACCTTCAATTTTGGCAAGAAAAGGAACAGCATTACTAGATCTAATCTTGAGTTTTAATTGATTGTGTGTTGTTAGGTCTATAGGAGCTCCAAAGTCAATTAACAAGTTGTCCCAGGCTTCTTTACCGTTGTCAGTAAATTCACCAACATTAGAACTTCTATTAGCACAACTTACATTTGGATTTGCAATTACAGGTATACCATCTTCTGTCGTGAAATTTTGCTGACAATCAAAATCATTGACAATGTTTAAATCAGCTGTAACTCCTGTACAGTCATCAACAATAGCATCACATGTTAGCGGTAAGAATCGGATGTCATCTATATAATATACATCTGTAGCAGTTCCATCTGTTTCTGCTCCATTAAAGAATAAAACTACTTTTGTATTTCCATTGCCTGCTGCATCACTAAAGTCAAAGGTGTAGTTTTTCCATTCACCTGTTGTGTCTATACTTCCCCAAACTTCCATTGCAGTTCCTCCTTCTAACTTCGCCAATAAAGGAACTTCTTTGGTAGAATGAATTTTAATGTTTAATTGAGTGTTTGTTGACAAGTCAATTTCTGAACCAAAATCTACAATTAGATTGTCCCAAGCATTTGTGCCATCGTCTGTAAATTCACCGACTGAATCACTTGTGTTTACACCACTTTTGTCAGGGTTGTCAACTACTGGTGCTGCACCATTTCCAAACGTATAGTTTTGCTGACATTCAAAATCACTAATAATGCTTAAATCTGCAGGAATCCCAAGACAAGGATCTATCCATGGAGCAAACTTTATATCATCAATGTAGTATATGTCTTCAGTTGTTCCATCTGTTTCAGCTCCATTGAAGAATAAAATCACTTTTGTATTTCCATTTCCTGCCGCAGCACTAAAGTCAAAATTATATTCGACCCATTCGTCAACTTGATCAATACTTCCCCAAACTTCCACTGCAGTACCACCTTCTAATTTTGCAAGTAAAGGCACTTTTTTACTTGAGAGTATTTTTATTTTAAGTTGCGAATTTTCAGACAAATCAATTTCGCTTTCAAAATCGATAAGTAAATTATCCCATGCATTGGTACCATCGTCTGTGTATACACCAACAAAATCACTTTTATTGATTCCGCTTATACTTGGATTTTCAACTATAGGAGCAGATGTTTCTTTTTCTGAATCTCCTAAAAATTTGTTTTGTTGACATTCAAAATCATTGATAATACTTAAGTCGGGAGTGATTCCCTCACATGGGTCAATAGATTTATCCCAAAATAAATCATCAATATAGTATATATCCTCTCCTGAAGATTGTACACCTGCATTGAAGAAAATAACTAATTTTGTATGGTTTTCTCCTTCTTGATTGCTGAAATTGAATAAGTGTTCTTGCCATTTGTTTAGGTCATCAGCTTCTATAATAGATTCTGTTTCAGTAGGTGACGAAGTTCCCCCTTCCAGCTTGGCAATTATTTTGCCCTCAGTTTCGGTTCTTATTTTCATCTTAAATACAGCATTTGTAGATAAATCGATGGCTTCTCCATAATCTATTATTAAAGCATTCCAAGGTTCAGCATCGTCGACAAATTTCCCAACATATTTACTGGCGTTTTTTGTGACTTCTCCAGGGTTTCTGACTAGTTCTACATCAGTTAGGTCAAAATTTGCTTGACATTCAAAATCGGTGATAATAAATGGGTCTGGAGTTGTATTAGTATTTTCACAAGGCTCATAGGTAATTGTTGAAAAAGTTTTTGATTTTTCACAGGAGACAGCTACAATTCCTGCGAAAGCGATACAGAGAACCGTTAAAAAATAAAGTTTGCGTTTTTTCATTTGAGTTAGTTTTTGAATTAATTTATTGTTTTATAATTTATTGTTTTATAATTTTGATGTTTTTTGAAGTGTTTTCAGATTGAATTGAAACAATGTATACACCAGACTTTAAAGAGCTAACATTTAATTGATGCGTTTTTGAATTAACTGCGGTTGTGTTTAAAACTGTTTTTCCAGAAATATCAGTTACGATAAGTTCATTAATTACAGATGTTGCGTTGATGTTTAAGATATCTGAAACAGGATTTGGGCTAATAGAAAATTCACCGATAGAGGCTTTATTAGTTGATAAGGCAGCAGCAGTTGTCCATTTCAAATCATCAAAATAATAGAGGTCGCTAGTCGTACCGGTTGAAACAGCGGCATTAAAGAATAGAACTAATTTGGTATTTCCATTGGCAACCGCTCCGCTGAAATCATAAGAAAAAGTTTCCCAAGTATTGACTGCACTAGAAGAAGACCAAACTTCTACAGCAGTCCCTCCTTCCAATTTTGCCAATACTTGTATAGAAGTTGAAGAATAAAGTTTGAAGCTTAATTGATCGTTTGTTGACAAAATCGATTGCCGCTCCATAGTCGATTAATAAATTATCACATGCATTTGTACCATCATCGGTATACTGCCCAATATTGGCACTTGTGTTGATTCCTCCACTAAAAGAGTTGGGGATACTAACCACTGTTTCTGGCAAGGTGTGGGAAGGAGGAGAGCATTCAAAATCGGTTACAACGGGGTCTACACATTGTGCAAAAATACCGTAGCTAATCATTGTCGTTAAAAGTAGTAGTTTTTTCATAATTAATTGATTTTAAGGTTTATATAGTTGTTATTAGGTTTAAAATTTGATGTAGAATCCCTGTTTGGAAAATTGGCGGTATTTGCTAAAGCTTTTCTTTCCGTGAAGAGAATTTCAAAAAGGGTTACTTATAAGTGTTATTTCATAACATTTTTTTCTTTGAATAATAGAATGAATTTGTGAACTGGTGGTCCGAACTGTTTGCAACAAATAGTTCAAATTCTCCTTCTTCAGCATGGAACTCTCCATTTGGATTGTAGAATTTTAAATCATCAGCAGTTATCGTAAAGCTTACAACTTTGGTCTCTCCTTTTTTGAAGAAAACTTTTTTGAAGCCTTTTAGTTCTTTCGTGGGCCTGGTAAAGCTTCCGAATTTGTCGTGGATGTACAATTGCACAATTTCTTCTCCGTCATAATTCCCGGTATTTTTAATAGTTACTTCAACATGGATTTGAGAATTTGGAGTTAAGGTATTCGTGCTTAGTATTGTGTTTAGGTATTTAAATTTTGTATAGCTCAATCCGTAGCCAAAAGGGTACAAGGGACTGTTTTCCACATCTATATATTTTGACACATATCTAGGGTGTGCACCTTCAATATCGGCTGGGCGTCCAGTGTTTTTTTGATTGTAAAAAATAGGAATTTGACCAATGTTTCGAGGGAAGGTTACCGTTAGTTTACCTGTAGGATTGTATTCTCCCCAGAGTACATCCGCGACAGCATGTCCACCACTTGTGCCAGGAAACCAGGCCTCTAAAATAGCATCTGCATGTTCGTTTTCCCAAGATAAATCTAACGGTCTTCCATTAAACAAAACCAAAACCACAGGTTTTCCTGTTTGTTTTTTTATTTCAGCAATTAGTTGTTGTTGTACACCAGGTAATTTGATGTCCGATCTAGAGGCAGCTTCTCCGCTCATACTTTCAGCTTCTCCTACTACCATAACTGCAACATCCGCCTCATGTGCAATTTTAATAGCTGCTTTGAAGAGAGAAGTGTCCTGATCAGAAATGTTACAACCTTTGCTATGTTGAAACTGAATACCTTTTGTTTCCAAGCCCTCTTTAACACTAACGGCTTGTCCATCACGATGCCCATGGGCAGCCCAACTCCCAATGATGTGAAATTCATCATCCGCAAGTGGACCAATTAGGGCAATTTTTTTGTTGCGGTTGTAATGGTAAAAGGTCGTTGTCATTTTTTAGTAATACCATTGACTTCAGAGCGGCTTCTTTTGCCAATTCTAGATGTTCTTTTGATAGAACTAGTGTTTTTTCTTTTTCTTCATTGCAGTAACGATAGGGATCCTCAAAAAGACCTAACTTGTATTTCATTTTCAAGATGGCTCTAACGGCTGTATCTAACCTTTCTATTGAAATTTTGTCTTCTTCAATGGACTGTTTCATATGATTTTTGAAAACACCACCTTGCATGTCCATATCAACACCAGCATTCATTGCAAGTTCGCCTGCATGTTTTAGGTCTTTGGCAAATCCATGGTGAATCATTTCATTGATAGAAGTATAGTCAGTTACCACAAAACCATCATAGTTCCATTCTTTTTTTAAGACATCATCTAACAAGTATTTACTGGCTGTTGCTGGAACGCCATTTAATTCGTTAAAGGAAGTCATGAAAGTCGCTACACCCGCATCTATCGCTGCTTTAAAAGGAGGGAGGTGCGTGTTTCTCAAACGCATTTCAGACATGTCAACTGTGTGATAATCCCTACCTGCTTGAACTGCACCATACGCTGCAAAGTGTTTTGCACATGCCAATATCGTATTGGCATCTTTTAAGTTTCCCTGAAAACCTTTTACGCGAGCCTTGGCAATTAAGCTTCCCAAATAAACATCTTCTCCGGCCCCTTCTGCAATACGTCCCCATCTTGGGTCCCTTGAGATATCAACCATCGGAGCAAAGGTCCAATGGAGTCCGACTGCAGCAGATTCAATGGCAGCTACTCTCGCTGTTTTTTCCATTAATGTTAAATCCCAGCTACAAGATTCTCCTAACGGTATCGGAAAAATAGTTTTGTAACCATGGATGACATCATATCCAAAGAGCAAAGGAATGCCTAAACGGGTTTCCTCCACGGCGATCTTTTGTAGTTTTCTAGTGTAGGCTGCTCCTGTTGCATTGAAAATGGCTCCTACCTGTCCTGCTTTGACATAGTTCAAATAGTCTTTGTCTAAAACGGGACCTGTAATGTCTACACCGCTAGAGTACAATACTGTTTGCCCTATTTTTTCTTCCAAAGTCATGATGGATAGCAAAGAATCAATCTTGTTTTGAATATCAAGATTGTTACTTGATAAAGTGCTATTAAGTTCGCATTTGCAACTCATAAAAAATAATATAATTGATATGTATAAATAAGTTTTCACTACTTATGAGATTAAATATTAGGGCTTGTGAAACCGAGTTTTTGCAAGCCTGCTTGAACATCCGTGTTTTGCATAAATAGATTCCATAAAAGTTGTGTTCTATAGTTTTCTATCATAGCGATAATAGGTCCTTGGTCAATGGCTAAGTAACCAGAAGCATACCAATTATAGTGTTCAGAAAAAGCATCGTAAAACCCATAATTTCCCCAAAGTTCATCGTTCAAATCATAATAAAAGTATTCTAATGCTTTCAATGATTCAATGGGGGTGTATGGAAAGGATGACAGGGCCGCTGTGGGTGTAATTACCCCTAGGTCGTTAGTAGGGCTATGCGCAGAATAACCATTGTGATTGTCACTTGCAGTCAGCCCCCAACAATTTCCACCATATCCTTTGAAGTTGTTTGGGTTAGCTTTACAATACTCATAATTTATTAGTGTATGTGCTTTGTTTTGCTCGAAATAATCAGAAATGTATTGATCTCCTAGGTTACGAGGATCCAATCCAATAAATGAATAATGTGCAAAAAATAAAGGTCCCCCTAATTCCTCTCCTAGCGGAAGTTGGTGTCCGTAATAAGTAGCTCCATTTTTTAGAGCTCCATTGCGAGCCCATCCGTTGGTATAGGTTTCTTTATCAATAGTGTGAGTTGGGGAAGCGGCAGCTAAAACGTAAACAATCAAGGCTTCGTTCCACCCACTTACAGTATGATTCATTTCAAAGTTATAATTCGGCGACCAGTGCCAAGTAATAGATTTATTTCCCTGTGTATACCAATCCCATTCAACAGCTTCCCAGATTGCTGTAATTCTATCTCTAATGTTTTTTTCTACAGTGGTATTACCCGAGAAGTATTGTTTGTTTATTAAGAGTCCTTGTATTAAAAATGCCGTTTCAACAATGTCTCCTCCGTCATCTTTAGTGCTAAAAGGGATGGTTGTCCCATTACTGTTGTACCAATGTGAAAAAACACCATGGAATGTGTCAGCATTTTCTAGGAAAAATAAAATATTTTCCAGTTTTTGTAGGGCTTCCTCTTTTGTTATCCAGTCTCTTTCAACCGCGATGGGGAAGCAAGAAATTCCAAATCCCGATCCTCCAATAGTTATCACAGAACCTTGTGAGCGCTCTTTTGCCATACCACTTGTGGTATCTGCAAATTCCCAAAAATAGCTAAAAGTTTTTCTTTGAACTAGTTCTAAGAGTTCTCCTGTTGGGAGCTTTTCAGTTTCTTCTCCGCCCGGAATTTCAATCTTTTCCTCTGGAGGTGGAGTTGTAGAACTCTTACTGCAACCGAAGCAGAGAAAGATAAAAAGTACAGCGAGTTTGGTACTAAACAAAGATAGGATTTTTATTTTTCTCATTGGGACTGGTTTTAGTAATTAGGATTTTGTGTGAGTATTCCTGCTGATTTGTCTATCTGTTGCTGAGGAATAGGAAATAATTCGTGTTTGCCATCTACGAAGGGAATCCCCGCGTTTCTCAGCACTTCCCCAGCTCTTCCTTGTCTTACTAGGTCAAAGAAGCGATCGTGTTCAAAAGCAAGTTCGTGTCTTCTTTCTTTCCAAATATTAACTTCCGTAGGGTTACCATCATCTAATCCTGCTCTGTTTCTAACTAATTTTAGAGGTGTCGCCGCATCTTTTCCTATTTTTAAAGCGGCTTCTGCATTTATAAGCAACACTTCAGCATAACGTAAGATTCGAATATTTTTACCTGTTTGATCCGCTGTGGTGTATTCACTTGCATAAGCTTTTTGATTGTACATTGCTCCCACAACAGTGGCAGGAATTTCTCTTCCATCAAATAAAGTTTCTCCTCTAAAAATGATGGTAGCATCTCTTCTTGTGTCACCAGTTTCATAGGAGTCGGCTAAGTCTTCAGAAGGGGTATTGAATCCCCAGCCCCAGCCACCTTCACCACGAGGGTTTTGCACAGTGCAGTATTTGTCAATACCTGCTGCAGGCACACCTCCTGCTGCTTGGATTTCAAAAATAGATTCAATATTGTTTTCTCCTATTTCTTTCCAAATATCTTCATAGTTAGGGGTCAAACCATATTCGTTGGATTTGATAATTTCATCCGTCAAATCCCATGCTTTTTGCCATTTATTTTGGTACATGCTAACTTTTGCTAATAATGCTTTCGCAGCACCCTGTGTGGCTCTACCTATTTGAGAAGAATTGTATTCAGATTTTTTAGGCAATTTTGAAATTGCATCTTCTAAATCCGCTTCAATAAAGGAATAGGTGTCTTCTAGGCTAGCTCTTTTTAAAACTTCATTTAAATCTTCTTTTAAGCTGTCTACCCCAGCAATTAATGGAACTCCACCAAAACATTTTGCAAGTCTAAAATAAATAAGTGCACGTAAAAATTTTGTTTCTCCTATCAATCTATTTTGAAAGTCTTCCTCTAGGTTTTTAAAGGCAGTAATCCTACTCAAAGCCTGGTTTGCCCTTTGAATACCATTATAATGTTCTTCCCATACTTCAGCAAAAACTAGGGTAGAAGGGGTGAATGAAAAGGCATCTAGCAAATGCTTGTCTCTTCCAGTATCGCCAGGGTCACTTCCTTTTTCAGCATTGTCAGAAGTAATACTACTTACCCCAATCCAAGAAAAAGAACTCATATTCCAATTGAGAAAGATATTATACGTAGCATTCACTAATTTTTCGGCATCAGAAGCTGTAATTTCATTACCTTCAGGTTTGTTTGATTTTACATCTAAATAATCTTCATTACAGGAACTAATAGTTAAAACAGCAATTATTAATGCAATAAAATGAATGATATGGTATTTTGTTTTGAATATTTTCATTGTAGTAGGTTTTTAAAAAGAAGTGTTAATTCCGAAATAGAATGACTTTAATGTAGGGTATGCATCCAGTTCAATGCCAGCAGTTCCAAGAGGGTCTCCGTCTCCAGTTAGTTCCGGAGAAAATCCTGAGAATTTTTTAAAGATGAAAGGATTCTTGGCGGTTGCATAAATTCTGATTTTAGAGAAAAAAGAGAGGTAATTTTCTGGAATCGTATATCCAATGGTAATATTATTTATTCTGAAAAAATCGCCTGACTCTAAATAATAATCAGATGCCAATGGTACACCTTGAAAAGCACTGGGATCAGTATTACTAGGTCTGCCAGAAGTCCATCTATTATTGAAGGTGTCTGCTTCAATATTTTCTTTGCTAAATCGTTGGGCTTTTTTACCATTGTAGACTTTTGCTCCGAGTGAAGTATAAGTGTCTACAAGCATATCAAAGTTCTTATAGTTAAGCCCAATGTTAAAACCTAGGTTAACTTTTGGAATATAGGAGCCAAAAAACTTTTTGTCTTTATCATCGATGCTTCCGTCGCTATTTAAATCTTTGTAAACGAGATTCCCTTTGTCGTCAATTCCTTTTACTTCGTGTAAAAAGAAACTACCAAGCGGTTGTCCAACTTGGACTTTTTTAGTGAATTCTCCGTTATTTAAGCTACCGCCGAGACTTTGATCATAATATGGGTTGGTCACTTTTGTTAATTCATTCTTGTTATACGAAGCATTCAAACCAATGTTGTATTTTAGTTTGTCAATATCATCGGACCAATTTATGCTTGTCTCAATTCCAGAGTTTTGCACCTCTCCCACATGAGAAAAGAAAGGTTTGAATCCAAAAACATCTGGCAATTTAACTTTTAAAATGGCATTCGTGTTTTTTCTGTTGTAATAATCGATTTCACCTTTTAGCCTTCTGTCGAGTAAAGAAAACTCTATCCCTAAATTCAATTCGGTAGTTTTTTCCCATGTAAGATTTTCGTCAACAGTTCCTTCAATGGTAATTCCATCTTGAAGTTTTTGATCAGTTCCAATGGCATAGGCTACTTCAGAGCCTAGAGAGGCTGTTGCAATATTTAGTCCCTCTATATTTTGATTCCCTAATTCACCATAACTTGCTCTTAGTTTTAATTCATCAAAAAAACTGTCTTGTAAAAAATCTTCTTCAGACAATACCCATCCAGTACTTATAGCGTAAAAATCTCCAAATTTGTTTGGTTTTTGAAAATTGCTTGAACCGTCTCTTCTGTACGAAGCATTGAAAAGGTATTTGTTTTTAAAGTCATAGTTTATTCTTGAAATATATGAAAGTAAACGTCCCGTGTTTTTTAGTTCTCCAATTGAATTTCTATTATCTGCACTACCGTTGTTCAGGTTGTATTTTAGATGTGCTTCTGTTGGAAGGTTGATACTAGTTCCTTCAACGAATTTTTCTTCAGAGTTTTCTTTTGTAATACCAAGAGTAAGATTTATATGGTGTTCGTCATTGAAAGTTTTGTCGTATGTGAAGTAGTTGTCTAAAAACCAGTGATGTTTGCTTAGAATCTTTGCTTTTAGTTCATTTTCAGCAAGGTTGGTGAATGGTGTTTCAGGGTTTTTAGCAAAATGTCTTCCAATGTGGTCATTAAATGTAAAAAACTCTTGGTTTTCGGATTCGATAGAAAATCTTGAAGTGAATTTTAGATTTTTAATTAGGTCGTATTCTATTTTAAATGTAGCCTGAGTTTTTATGTATTTTTGACTTTCATCTTGATAAAACAAATCGGCCACAGGATTCCCGATATTGTTGAAAGCACTTGAGGTCCCAAAGTTTCCATCTTTATCTTTTATAGGAACTATTGGAGACTGTTTGTATGCTGTGGTAAAGGCTCCAAAACTTTTTACACCCAAATTTGCAATTTGAACACTCACATTATTTGAAAAGTTTAAATTTTCGCTTATTTTGTAGTCAATATTACTTCGTAAGGTTAGTCTGTCAAAGTTGTTGTCTTTTAGAATTCCTTCTTCTGTGTTTAACCCTACGCTGAAGAAAGCCTGAATTTTTTCTGAACCTCCTGCTAAGGATAAATTATGGTTTGTTACTTTTCCTATTTGCGTAATAGCATCTAGCCAGTCTGTATCGTATACTTGAGTATTAGGGAAGAAAGAAGCGTCATTTTCATTTAGTAGGTCTTTAAAAGATCCCTCATTATTATAAGTAACGTATTGAGCGGCATTTGCCATTTTTACATTACTAAGTATGGATCTAAATCCAGTGTATGAATCGTAGGATACTTTCAATTTCCCTGAACGCCCTTTTTTTGTTGTGATAATTACAACTCCATTTGCGGCTCTGTTCCCATAAATGGCCAAGGAGGCGGCATCTTTAAGTAAATTCATGCTTAAAATATCTGAAGAGTTGATATTGTTAATGTTGTCAGTTAAGATACCGTCAACAACATAGAGCGGGTTTCTTCCTCCTAAAACCGTACCTACACCTCTAATTACTATTGTTGAAGCTGCACCAGGCGCGTCAGAAGCGATTACCTGAACACCTGCTGCTTTTCCCTGTAACGCTTGGGAAGCATTTGCAACAGGTTCAGAAGCAAGAGCATCGCCTTTTACTTGAGAAACAGAACTGGTTAAAATTGCTTTTTTCTGAGTTCCATATCCCACTACTACCACTTCATCCAACACTGCGGAGTTTTCCTTCAGTATAATCGAATATGAGTTCTTGAAGGTAATTGTTGTTTGGGTGTCAGAATAACCAACGTAACTTGCTACGATGGTATCTCCCTCGTTAACTTCTAAAGAAAAATTTCCGTCGAAATCTGTCTGTGTACCTTTTTGAGTGTCTTTTATTAGTACTGTGGCTCCAGCTAGTGGAACGTTGTTTTCGTCACTGATGTTTCCAGTGATGTTTTTTTGAGCCATTATGTTTTGGCTAACAAGAGAGCAAAAAACGATAATGAGTAGTTTGATTTTCATGTAAATTTAGTTTTAATAGTTTGTTGTTACAAAGTTAAGGTAAAACCAGTAATTAGTGTAGGGGGTTGGTTTAGTCGCTTGCTTTATGTAGCTAAAAAAGAGAGGTTTAGAGGGTTTGGTTTTTTAAAATTTAACACAATGATGTGTTGTTGATGGGGTTGTAATCCTGAAAAAAACTCACCTTTCTGTAAGAATTTTCGCTATTTAAGATTCTTGTAGAAACTTGGAAATACTGATATTAGATTGGATTTCTAGCTTTTTACGAAGTCGATATCTATGTAGCTCAACGCTCCGGGCTGTGATTCCCATCAAAGGAGCAATTTCTCTGGAGGTCAATCCAGTTTTGATATAGGCACAGATTTTGAGGTCTTTAGGTGTTAATTTGGGGTGCCTTTCAGATAGTTTTTTTAAGAAATTGTGGTTCAATTGGTTAAATCGGGATTCGAAAATTTTCCAATCAGCGTCTTTTTCTATGTGGTTTCGGGTAGAGTCTAAAATCCTATTTGTTCTTATTTTGTTAGGGGAATAATCAAGGAGTTTTTGTAGTTCGCTAGAAAGTCTAATTATCAGTTCGTTCTTTTTGATGATTGAGTTTGTGCTTGTTGATAATTCTTGTTTTTTATTTAAGATTTCCTTTTTTAGGTTTTCTTTTTCAAGTAAATTTATTTTTTTACGAGTGTCTTGGATGTATTGTTTTTTGAAACGAATGTTTTCTTTACGAAGTTTTAGTTTGTTTATTTTGTCGAGTATTATAAATGGAATTATAAAAAGTACGAGGTATAATAGCTTCATTGTGTTTGATAAATACCAGGGGGGGGCAATACGGAACTGAAAGGAGGTGGCGTCAGTGTGTGTGCCTTGTCCTACAGTTAAAAAATCAATTTGATATTTTCCATGTGGGAGGTTTTGGAGATTTGCTTTTCCGTTTTTGACTCTGTTTTGTTCAGTTTTTTTGCCTGTCAGTATGTATTCAAGATTGTTTTCGTATTTAGAAGGAGTGAATATTTCGAAGGTAATGAATTGGGCTTCATCATAAGAGATGTCAATAATCGTTTTATTTGGGTTGAATTTCAAATTCCTTGTGTATACTTTGTCTATTTTTGGTTTTATATATTTTTTTTCTTGAATAATTTTCGATTCATTAAAAGAAACAAAACCATCGTTGAGATTTAATAATGCAATTGAGTCGTTTTTGTACGTGATTTTTTCATAATTGGTAACGAATCTCTTTTTTATTTCTGAAGTGTTAATGGTACAGATTATTTTATGATTTTTATTTAACAGTATTAGTTCGTTGTCTTTTTTTCGATTGATATACCAGTTGCGGTTTCTGTTGGATGTGAGCGGGAGGCTACTTATTAGGTTTATAGAGGGAGGCAAGGGTTCGAGTTTGTTTTTCGAAGAAGTGTACCATTTATTGGCATTGTAAAACAAAATCTGATTACCTATTTTATACAGTTGTGTCTTGTGTTTTTCTAAAGGGGAGTTTGAAGAGTTATAGGTTAAAATGGAATCTATGGTTTTAAGTTTTTTATTAAAAATAATTTTATAGAGACCTTTGTGTTGATGTGTAGCCCATATAGTATTACTGTTTTCGATAAGTATATTGTCCACAGGAAAATGAATATCTATGAGAGGTTTGGAATCCCATTTGTCATTGTCTTTTTTTAATAAGTATATGCCAAAATAAGTTGCCTGTAAGTAACTGTCTTTTGATAATGAGTATGGAATGGTTTTAAATATTCCAGGAGATTTAATAAAGGTTGGGTTTATTTTGTTTTTGTGTATAATGAAGGTACCGTCATTATGACCTGCTATCAATTCGTTCTTAGTAGTTTGTAGATTCCAAACTTGGCCTTCTGTCCCACTAATGAATTTTAATCTATTATCATGAGTAAAAGTATATAGTCCAGTGTTGCTTGCCAAAAAATACTGATTATTAAAGAATGCAAGGTCGTATACCGTGCCAAGAGTTCCTGATAGGTCGCGGTAGTATTGGAATATTTTTTTTAAATTAACTTTCGCCACTCCGTTGTCAAGAGCGAGCCATAAGTACCCATACGAATAATTCATTCCTAAGACTGTATTGTTACATAAACCACTATTCTTGTTAATGTTTTTTAATAACTGTGTTTCAATGTTGTATATATAGACGCCATTTTTGATGGTTCCAAAAACAAGAGTGTTATTGTCTATAAACAAAACTTTATTCAGTACATTTTTTTTAAGTAAGCTGTTTATTTTTTTAGGAAGCTTAGTTGTGTTGGAGAGATTGTAAATTACACCTCCTGCTTCGATACTGTAATAGAATAAATGTGTTTTATGGGAAGATATTTTGACTAGTGATTTTGGTGTCGATTTTAGTTTTGTTTCGCGAAAGCTCAATTGATCATTTGGGTTTAGTTTTAATAGCCCTTTTTCTGAATTACTTGCAAAGATGATTTTTTGAAAGGAAGCCATGTCATAGGTGTTTTGACTATTGTTTATACGTTTGATTGAATTGCCATCATATAGAAAAACTCCTCTAGTGAAAGTCTTTAAAATTAAAGAGTTCTCAAAAGGAAGGATTTGCCAAAACTCTTCATTATTAAATCGGTGATTTTTACTAAAAAGATGGTTTAAGGAAGTATAGGTGTAATCTCCTTTTTCGTCTTTTTTCCAATATCCAAATTCTTCAAAAGATCCAGTATATATTTTATTATCATGACATAGGACAGATCTTACAATCGTTTGGTTGGGGAGTTCAAAGAGGTTCCAGGTCTGCCCTGTGTATCTCAAAAGCCCTTTGTTATTTGCGATGTAGATAACGCCGTCTTTGTCGGTGTCAATATCCCAATTTTGATTGTCAGCTTTGTAGGTGTCTATTGTGTAGTTGTCTATTTCGGGGTAGAAGTTTTGCGCATAGAAATATTGTGAAATAAATAATATAACAAAACAGGAGAAAGTTTTTTTTTGCAATCTAATATTCATAATCTTCAAATAAATAAGAAGTTAATAATTAATAGATGTAAACTGGGGTACTCAAATTTAAATGGATAAGGGATAGGAAACAAATAAAAGAGTATTTTTTTTATTGAATAAAAAAAAGTCCCACATTGCTGTGAGACTTTTTTTATGAAGTAAATTGAATTTATTCTTTAGAGTCTAACAACTCAAAGAACTGGTCCAATTTAGGCATGATGATAATTTTGTTCTTCTATTCTTTGCCATATTTTCTGGAGAATCATTCTCTACCAATGGAGCATAAGAACTTCTACCAGCTGCAATTAATCTTGCAGGAGCAACGTCAAATTCGTTTTGCAATACTCTTACGATAGATGTAGAACGCTTTACAGATAAATCCCAGTTGTCATCTAAAATTTCAGTTTTGATTGTTTTAGAATCTGTATGTCCTTCTACCATTACATCCATTTCAGGTTGTGCATTGATTACTTCTGCAACTTTTTTTAAGATACCTGAAGCTCTGCTTGATACTTTGTAAGATCCACTTTTAAATAATAATTTATCAGCAATGGAAATATAAACAACGGTTTTTTCAATATTAACTTGAATATCGTCGTCGTTAAGACCGTTGTTCAATACTTTTTTCAAGTTGAAGGCTACTGCCAAGTTGATAGAATCTCTTCTAGAGTTTACCGCCTGAATATGTCTGATGTATTCGTCTTTTTTACTCAATTGTGTCAAGGTAGCTTTTACATTTTCTGAAGCAGATTTTGAAAGAACCGTTAAGTTGTCTACAAACTCTAATGTCTTTTCATTTCCCTTCAAAAGGTATTTGATTTTATCTTCCAAAGAGGCTACTTTGTTCTGCTCTTTGTCTAATTCCGAAGAAGTGTCGGCTAATTTTTGTTTGGTTGTTGCCAAGGTTTGCAAATTCTTTGAGTTTTGATTTTGCAACTCTGTGAACTGTTTTTTAGAGACACAAGAACTTAGCAATAAAGCAGTGGCTGAAAATAATACAATAACTTTTTTCATGATGATGTTAAAAATGATTTAATTTTACGCAAATATATTAAATAAACACTCATTTCAAGCCTTCTTTTCAAAGGAATGTTGAGTAAAATTTCTAACTAAATAATTGAAAATGTTTACCCTATCAAAATATAAGTCTATTCTTACTTGCTTGTTGTTAATTTTTACGATTTGTTCTTGTACAAATACCAAGCCAAAAGCACATCATTTACAAGGAAATGTTTTTGGAACAAGTTTTCATATAAGCTATTTATCTCATGGAGATTTGAATTACCAAAAACAAGTAGATAGTCTGTTTTATTTGGTGAACAAATCAATGTCGACCTATATGCCGACTTCCGATATATCAAAAATTAACAAAAATGACACGACAGTGGTTTTGGATGAAATGTTTGCAGAAGTGTATCACAAAGCACAAAGAATTTTTGAGGAGTCGAATGGTGTTTTTGATCCAACAGTAGGGATTTTGGTCAATGCTTGGGGGTTTGGACCTGAAAAAGCAATTGAAAACTTAGATTCTATAAAAATAAAAGAACTGATGCAACGTGTAGGTTTTGATAAAGTGTCTCTTAGAAGAGGTAAAATAACCAAAAAGTTTGCAAATACTTATTTTGACTTTAACGCGATAGCTAAGGGATATGGGGTAGATGTTATCGGTCGTTTTTTAGAGTCTAAGTCAATTCAAAATTACCTTGTGGAAATAGGTGGAGAAGTACGAGCTAGAGGGAAAAATGAATCTCAGAAATTTTGGAAGATTGGTGTAGAAAAACCAAATTTTGATGGAACAAGGTCTATTCAAAAGGTGCTTTTATTGGAAAATAAAGCGATGGCAACATCTGGAAATTATCGAAAATTTAAATTGGACCCCGAAACGGGAGAGAAATTTGTACATACGATTGATGCCAAAACTGGCTTTACTGCCAAACGCGATTTACTGAGCGCTACTGTGGTTGCCGAATTGGACTGCGCAGACGTCGATGGATATGCCACTACTTTCATGGCGATGGGGCTTGAAAAAACATTGTCGTTTTTAGAAATTCACCCCGAATTAAAAGTGTTTTTAATCTATGCCGACAAGGACGGTGAGCTGAAAGAATATGTTTCTGAAGGATTGTAGGTGTTTTTTTTTCGAAGCTTTCAAAATTTTACTAATTTAGTGTTTCTAATTTAGCGTCTTTAATTACAACTAATTTTTTTCATTATGTTTTTAAGAAAAATAATATACCTTCTTTTTTTTTGTCTCCACAACTATCTTCGCACAATCTAGCAATGAAATAGCAGGAATATATTTGATAAAAGCTGAAGAAAAGTTAAAGGGGAAAGAATTGGATCAGGCGCTTACTTATTTTAACAAAGCGAAGGCACTTCTAAAAGAAGAAACCTCTTCAAAAGTAGAAGAACTTGGAACAATGATTTATTACATTCTTAAGGATTATCATAAATCAAAAGAGCACGCGAAAAAATATTTCGAATTGGCGAAAGACAAAAGTTCCGAGAGGTACAATGAAGTTTTGTATTTATATGTAGAGCTGGAAGAGCAGATAGATATTCAGAATAAGATCGATCAAAAAGAGAAAGAAAAACAACTGGCGCTCCAAAAAGAAAAAGAACGTTTGGATTCTTTGAAAATGGTTTGGACGGAAAAAGCAAATGCTTTGACAATAAAATCGGACAGTATTTATGCTTTTGATAAAAATGGAATAGCAGTTTTTAAAGACGCAAAAAAGCATTTTGGAGTTTTAAACGATAAAGGAGAAGTGTTAGTCAATGCGGGTATGTTCACAGATTTTATGCATTACGATACTTATATCCTATTGTTAGAAGGAATAACAAATCAACCTACAAAAATTACAGTTTTTAACACTGCTACAAAAGAAGTAAAAACCCTGCCTTCAGTTACAAGTTTTAACTCTTGTCCACTCACTACGGGAAGGTGATGTTGCCAAGAGCTTCGGGAGTTTTGGTAGCTTATCCGAACAACTCAAAAAAGGTGGCAGTATATGATTTGTCGACAAATGCCTTAAGAGCTGCCCCAAATTTGGAAAAACAGTTCAAGTACTGGAAAGACTTGAAAACAATCAAGAAATACAAAAACAATCAAGTCAAAGTAGATAAAGATTATTTGAATTTCGGAGGTGATTTGGGTGGTTTTTCTGCTTTTTATACGGAAACAGGGCAACCTTTTGGTTTTATTTCATTGGGAGGAAAATTACTGTTGTCTCGTTCGTATCAATACCTCGGTCCACTACACAATGGATTTGCTCAAGCAGTTACAGTGGATGGAAAAAGTGTATGGATGAATGAAAACGGAAGTACAACAGAGGAGCTTATCAATACAAATGGCCTATACGAAGGGACTACTAAACTTCAAAAAAATAACGGCGGATATATATTTGTAAACGAAAAAGGGGCAATCGTCAAAGGCGATAAAACCTTACTGCCTTTGGAAGAGTTTTTAAAGTGATTTTTTTACTTTAGCCCTTGGTCTTGATCGGTGTCAGTGTCGTGTAATAAAAACTAAGTTTTTTTCTTTTGATAAGTAAGATTTATTATTTCTTCTTCCGACAAACGGGAAGGATTTCTTCTTTTACCAAACGAAAATCATTGATTTCTTTATCAGAAGCGATGTCCGTACATTTTACTTCAGATACGTCAAACCCAATTTTACGCAATTTTTCAAAATAATCTTTACCGTATATACGAACGTGGTCGTATTGTCCAAAATGTTTTTTACGTTCTTCTGGTGAAGTAATATTAGAATTTCATAGGTTTCTTTCCGATTCAAATCCTGAGGGATTTGAAAAATGCCAAAACCTCCAGGTTTTATAACGCGATACAATTCTTGCATGGCTTTTTGATCCGTTTCGATATGTTCCAATACATGGTTGCAAAAAACGACATCATACGAGTTGTTATCGAAAGGGAGTTTGCAAATATCTGCTTTGACATCCGCCAGAGGAGAATACAAATCACTGGTGAGATAGTCTAAGTTTTTTTGTTTTCGAAACCGTTTGTAAAAACATTGTTCTGGAGCAATATGCAATACTTTTAGTGGAGCCGTAAAAAAAGGTGTTTTTCTCTTTAAATAGAGCCATAACAAACGATGTCTTTCCAAAGAAAGGGTAGAAGGGGCCAATACGTTGTTACGCTGGTTTTCATATCCATAAGGAAGAAATTTTCGAAACGTTTTACCATCAATAGGGTCGGTGTATCGATTTCCTCGCAATACCAGGCTAACAAAGGGTTTTGCAAAATAACTTACTTTGATAAGCCAAGGGCGTGGAATAGTGTTTAAAACAAATTTAAAGACCGACATTTAGATGCTAATTTTGAGTGAAAATTAGTTTGAATTTCTGAATTCATCTTCTGCGTTGGTTTGAATTCCCAAAGCTTCGTCAATATATTTGAATGTCGATAGTAGTTCCGGTTTTCCATTAACAATGGCTACATCATGTTCGAAATGAGCGGAAGGTTTTCCGTCTTTGGTTAAGATCGTCCAACCATCATTCAGTTGTTTGATGTTTTTAGTTCCCAAATTGATCATCGGTTCGATGGCGACTACCATGCCTTCTAGGAATTTTTTTCCTCTGCCACGCTTTCCATAATTTGGCATTTCCGGGTCTTCATGCATCTCTCTACCAAGTCCATGACCAACCAATTCTCGAACAACTCCATACCCACGGTCTTCTGTGTACTTTTGAATGGCATATCCAACGTCACCAACTCTATTTCCTGCTTTGAATTGACGAATTCCTTCGTACAAACTTTGTTTGGTAACTTCCAATAATTTTTTTGTTTCTTCAGCAACTTCACCTACTTCAAAGGTATAGGCATGATCACCGTAAAAGCCATTTTTTAAAGCACCACAATCAATTGAAATAATATCTCCTTCTATCAATACATCGTTGTTAGGGATTCCATGTACCACTTGTGCATTTGGACTCATACACAAAGTGTTTGGAAAATCATACAATCCTAAAAAGCCAGGTATTGCTCCATGATCTCGGATAAACTCTTCCGCCAATTTGTCTAGGTGCAAAGTAGTAACACCAGGTTTGACTTCTTTGGCGAGCATTCCCAATGTTTTAGAAACAATCAATGCACTCTCTCGCATCAATTC